>JAYMTF010000627.1:0-32537 GCA_036897485.1 Pelargonium nanum | reverse complement strand
CCGCGAGGTCCATTCCGTTAAGTTATTAACGGAATCCGTCAAAAGTAACTGACGCCGTTAAAATTAAATACAAAAAACAATTAAAGAACATTACTTTACCTTTTCACCCTTTATACTTTTCAAACTATTTTAATTTTACCCTCTTCTTCCCCCTTCTCTCTCTCTCAAACTAACAGCAGTCGAGCTTCTGCCACACCTCGTGCTCCGGCGACCTTTGTCATCTCCGGTGAGCAAGACTCGAACCATCACTAATTGAGGTGTTAAAGACACATAAAAAATCAACACAAATAGCAGTAGACCCAAAACCAACATTACATCAACAAATCATCAATTTTCTTCTTTTTGTCAAGTAAATAAAAGAAATGAAAATCCTCAAATCCTACGCAAAAACAGCCACTACCTCTTCAATATTCACAGAAAAAGAAAAAGACCACCCAACTCTTCAATCACATAAATATCCCATCTCAAGAAACCTAATTTTTGTTCTCCAAGTAGCTCCAAGACAAAGCTCACAAAACAGTACACAGATTTCAAGCTGTCAATGACTTGGCAATAAGCATTCATATTCCACATTTATGGGTATTCATGAAATTGGACAACCTGAGTATTTTCTGTTCATGGTTTTTGAGTTATATGAAATTTTATCAAATGGGTGCTAAACAATTTTGGGTTTCTTAAGAGGACCAATGTTATGGAAACGAGATATTGGGGATTTGTGGGTGGTTGCAGTAGCTGCTGGTTCTTGTGAGCAACCCAGTGGAAGAAGAGAACCAAATACACATGGAATTTCTAAGAATTGGCGAGAGATCGACATCATAGGAGAGTATCAGAGACTTGAGTTTGTATTGGAAGGCGAGAGCTGATGACACTTGGTTGTTTTTTGGCCGAATCGTAGTCGACCTAAGCCTGAATCACCTTTCTATTTGAGATTGAGAGTATCTTTCGTCCAATTCTGGGTAAAATAAGCCGCCGGAGTAGAGCTGTTGGAGCTCAAGATTCCGACATGGTTGTCGTTGATGTCCAGATACTCCAAGTTCTGGACAATGTCGAACTCGACGACGAAGAAATGGTTTGTTGAATTAACCATGTCACTAGAGTTGAGGAAGCCGAGGTACTGGCTAGGGAGAGCTCTGAGAAGGCCTCTTTCCGGAGACATAGTGAAGACTAAGCCATGGCCGCCGACGGCGAAGACAGTAAAAAGATAGAAGAGGGTAAAATTAAAATAGTTTAAAAAGTATTAAGGGTATAAAGGTAAAATCATATTTTTAAATTGTTTTTTGTATTTAATTTTAACGGCGTCAGTTACTTTTGACAGATTCCGTTAATAACTTAACGGAATGGACCTCGCGGGAACAAAATAAGTGATACTTTGACCTCGCAGGAACAAAGTAAAGTACAAGGACCCCGATGGAACAAATGAGATAGTACAGGGATCTCTGAAGACCTTTTTCCTAAATAAACTATACAGAGTATCTAATCTAGTTAAGATTTCTAAGTTGATAATTTCTCCTTTGCATGACTTGAAATTGGACATATATGTTTTTTTCTTATAGTTTATATGTTTTCCTCAAGCTATGCTGAATTTCATCCTTGTTTAATTTATGGTGCAGATACAAAATAAAGTAAGTATAGCAGGATTGCATGACAAAGGTTTGTTTCGTTTTATTTACTCCTGAAACAACTAGAACATTTATGCATGCACAAAGGGGCCTAGTTTGAGGTTTATATGCCAGTAAGTCTTTCGATATTGTATGTTAATGGGATTCAAGTCAACTCACATGTAAAGTTAGTACGGATGAGTTAGGTATCTTTGCTCGCTTTTCACAAGCAGAAATATAATTTTGTTTCATGAAATTTAGAGTTTATGTATTAATATGAAATTCACTTCTGCTCTTTAAGATGTACAAAAGAAGTATAAAATTTCAAAAGTGTGTGATGTCACTTATAGTTTTCGTACCAATTTTGTGTCTGTTTGATTTTATTTTGATTTTGAATTAAGGTAGTTATGCTCTCACACAGGCACTATTTTTTTTGTCAATCTATTTCAGGTAAAGCTGCTGTTCTTGAGATGGAAAGCAAAAATTATGACAAAGAATCTGGTGAATTAATATGCATGAATCGGTGCGTTCTCTTTTAAAAAGAATCTGATCTATTATTGCCTCTTTTACTCATCTAAGATCTTTATCCTGCAGGGTAACTGGTTTTCTGCGTGGTGCTGGTGGCTTTTCAAAATCATCTCACCCATTTTCCTACTCAAACTATCCAACCAACCAGGTTCCAGCTATAAAAATCCCGAAAGACCAACCTTTCGCGGTGTTTGAGGATTGCACCCAACCATCACAGGTAGCCTTTATAAGTGTTGATGGGACTATAATTATAAATCGTTTCATATGGCGCTTTAACGTTCAGTTATTGTATTCTATATAATCAACAGCATACTAATATATATTTATAATTAAGCTACAACTAAGTTTTCTTTGGCAGCGAATATTGATTTAAACTAAGGATGACTACTGTTACAGCATAATCTGAGGCCTCTGAATGTATTTTTCTTAAGATTTTCTGAATCTCTTACAGGCGTTGCTGTACAGGCTATCTGGTGACTATAATCCTCTGCATTCAGATCCTATGTTTGCAAAAATAGCAGGGTTCGCACTCTACTTAATCCCAAACTGAATTATTCGCAAACCTGTGTTTCATTTTGGGATAACTGGATAATATAAAAGTGCATTTTTTCTCATTCGTACTGTACAAAATGGTAACCTCAGGCTATTGGTTCCAAGTTCCAACCAATTTGCTGGAGAATATCATAGTTAACTGAAATCCAGACTGATGTTAAAAGTTAGAACACATCAGTTCTATTCAAATTAAGTGCCTTTGAAATTAGTTTCCTTTAGTTTGAAGATTGAAGACATCCAATGGAATTATGAAGCACGCATTGCATTTGAAACGAATCTGTACTGAAAATGATTCTGCTCTTTCTTAGGATTTTATGGATTGACTTTTGCTGGTTTGAATTTTCTTGTTGCGGTTATGGTCACATTCTCTATAGCTAATTTATTTATTTTTAAATGCACCCAAGCGTTCCTGATTTAATTTTGTTTTGTCATGTGTTGAAGATTTTCACGTCCAATACTGCATGGGCGGTGCACGCTTGGGTTTGCAGTTAGGGCGATCATCAAATGCATCTGCAAGGGAGACCCAAATATGGTAAAAAACATATCAGGTCGATTCCTTTTACATGTGTACCCTGGCGAAACTTTAGTTACTGAAATGTGGCTAGAAGCCTCGAGGTATAATTTCCTTTTCCGTCTTTAGTAAAAGCATCTATTAGTTGTGGAGTGGTCATTCAAATGCATTTTAAATTGAAAATTGTTATTTGGCTGCAGGGTCATATACCAGACGAAAGTGAAAGACAGAAACCGGGCTGTTCTTTCTGGTTTCGTGGATCTCCGTCCACCACATTCACCACTGTAATTCTGTAAAGCTTATACAAAGCAGTTATCTTTCCAGTTTCTATGTTATTGTCTAAACAATGTTACCTTGACAGTATAGACTATATATATATATTTAGTATGTTGAGTCAGTAAGATAGGCCTTTGAAATACAGCATTGTTCTATACAGTCCATTTGAAAAAGTTCAGGGACTATTTTAACTTAACTTTCTCTTAAAATAAGTATTTTTCTGTTTGAAATAAATCCAAACCCTGAGTGGGCCCGCAAACTCGCGGAGTCGCGGTTGATACCTTTAAGCCGTTTTACGGCACTCAGACTAATCCTCATTTGAAGGTAAGTCACAGTTAAAGTTCATCCCTCTCCCCAGTAGTCTGTTGAGCGACGCAGCCTGTGTAGCCAATTGCGCAACTACCCTTGAGTATGACACGTCACTTACATGTTAAATAAAAGTGTCGACTAGAATGTGATACAAGTATACATTAACGGAAATTTTTTAACACCATTAACAGTTTATGTATATAGGCCCAGAGTTCACCCTACAATTTTCTTCACCGGGTTAATAGGCCCAGAAAAGCCCACGCATGTTTCTTCTATTGGCCCTAGTAGCGTAATATCAACGGTCAAGAGTAACACATTGGTAAGCCAATTTTACGGTAGTGATGACGTGAAAAGTAAGCGTATAGACAAACCGGGCGTACCAGAAAAAAACACACAAGACCTCTCTTCCCACTCTCTTCTCAGTTCTATTTCACTCAACTAAACTGCCAAACCAGAGAGACAGCGTGCAGTGAAGTGATTGCCGCCACCACCTGAACTCAAAAATTGCTTCTAGACATGACGAATGACACGGAAGCTGTACAGATTATCAACGCCCAGGATCCGGCGCTCGACCCAACCTCCTCCCCCGCCGCCGCCGAGGAGTTCCAGCTTCTCCACGACGTCGTCCGCTCGTTGCCGTCTCACGCCGTCAAGGACTTGTTGTCCAATGGGGTTTGTTTTCTTCCTTTAATCTTCGTATTACTCTCAGTATTTAATTGCCTAGCTATGCTGATCGACGTGTTGTGCTCTACCTATCAATTAATTCTCTGCAAATTTCCAATTTTGTGCATGTTTTTCCCTAATAATTTTCTTTTGAGGATAACTTAGGGTTTTGGATTTGTCAATTACAGTCTAGTCTTTATATTAAAGAGTTATTTAAATTGATTCCACAAATGTATGTTTAGATTCAATTTGTAGCATTCGAGCCCATTTTCAGTGTATGTCCTGTTATGAAAATCTGCTGTATCTTCTGCTAGCATTATTTTTTTTTTGATACAGAAAGGTGCCGAAATCCTATCTTGCAACGGCCTAATGAAAAAAAAGAAAGTTTTTTTTTTATTTTTTATTTTGCTTAAATCTTAATGATCATGAAATTATCCTCAAAATGACTTTCTTGTTGAAGACTGGTTTAGAGTTGTGAATTTGTGATAATAATAACTTTATCTTGTGGCATGAATATTGTGACACTGGCATTCGTGATTGCACCTTTGGTAGGTCATCATTCATTACTCTTCATTGATTTAATGCTAATGATCTCTACAGAAAAGAGTTTGTGCGGCTTATTTCATAGACAGTTGTTATTGGATGAGCATTCTCTTCTCCTGCTTAAGTATTACTTGATCATTCATTGGGTTTTAAAAGTGCATTGTTCTGTTGCAGGTGTGTCCCAGATGCATCTTTCGTCTGTTTGGAGTCCAAGGGCATATCTATTCTCATTCCTCACTTTCCCAGTCAACTCTGTGCTCTATTCTTGGTGAGTTGACTGATCCAGAGAGGAATACGGTAGAAAATGGTCTTAGTAGAAAGGAAGAGTCGAGCAATCCTCATTCTTCTAATGAATCAGAAGTTGCTCTTGAAATCTGTAGGATATGCTTAGGCATCTTGCAATTTGTTTATTGTGATGACAAAGAGATGTTGGTGAAGAAAGATGCTGCTACTGATTTCGCCGCATCAACTGCAGAGCTGGTAAAGCAAGAGGGTCATCAGATTGATAGCTTTTCTCTTGAAGTTTCTATTCCTCCAACAATCACTGAAAATGAAAATGCAGTTTGGTGAGAGTTTGTTCATTTTTTTTTTACATTTCATAATTGAATTAACAAGATATTCCAGATTTGGGAAGCTCTTAAAAGTTAGAACCTCATCTAGTATTGTACCTTGAGTTTGCACATCATAACTGTAATCAAAGTCCAATTATAAGCATGCGTCTTGCATACTATCTATGCCCTGATTGATGCCTATTATGGTCCATTTTTGTGGTACTACCCTATTGTGATCAGTATGGCATATCTATCAGCTGATACCTGGTGAAAATATAATCCATGTTCAAACTTTTGTAGGTTGTACATGAAAAAGAAGTATGGATCTGAACTTTGGTTCAAAGAAAGATCACTTTCTGGTCTAGTATCTGCAAAGGATATCTTAAAGTTATCTATCACAGACACCCTAGAAGCCTTGTTGGTGAGTGAAAAGTTGTTCATTATCGTCATCATATTTTCTAATGTCATCTTTTGAAATTTCTTTTGTTTATTTTTTTAATAACAATGAGTTCTAATGTCCTGGGAAAGGAAATAAATGCTTTTAAGTTTGTAAAGTATTGACCAATAGGGTGTTGAACTTTTGCAGGGTGTTAAATCAAGTCAAAGCTCTTTTCGTATCCGTTTGACATACACCCATTCCAAAGCATCAAATATGGTTCCCTGTTCTTCAAAGAACAATGCAGGTGGAAAGAGGCAAAAAACAGGCATGTTAACTTGATTTGTGCAATCCCTATCCTCTCTTGTTTACTTTTAAAGGCCAGTTTTTGCCTCAAAGAGGTTGTTTGTTGGAAATCGTCCAAAGATTTAAAACCATGCGTGAGGATGGCATGCTCAACGAACTAATAACATTAGTCAAAACACAAATGTCTAATTCCCATCTCTGTAATTATTTTATTATTGTTTCATGATAGAAATATACTTCTTCTACAATTTATATCACCTTACATTTAGGTATCGTTTGCTAGCCCGATTATATTTTTTTTTATGGTCAAGTAAAATACTTTTCATGGCAAAATGCCTGCTAAACATAATACTTAGAAATGGCATAAATGTCATTTGGGGCATTTTGTTAACATTTCAATTAGTTACTTTCAGCATTCCAAAAACAATAGTTTAGATCCTTATAATGAAACAAATATAATATATTAAACCTTCCAAATATCTACATCCCCCAAATCTAGATTCCAGTAATGCTCAAAGTCCATTTTATTTTAGATTCCCTAATTCCCTAATCCAAACGATGCCTTAATTTAGCCTTCCCATTTTTGGCTTTCCCACAAATGTTGTCAAGAATATGCATATTGCCAATTTAAGTAGAGCGAAGAAGAATCTTACTGCCTGGCACGTGCCGGTATTGTACCCTAGGAGAACTGCAATACTTAGATTTGCCATTAATATTATACCATTTTCTTGCAATACTAACTACTAAGGAGTAAGATCCCTATTGTTGAAGGTATTCTAATGGTTTTCTTTTTAGAATATTACTATATTCCTCACTGATAAGATGCTATTATCTTGTCTGAAGTTAAGTTTCAGAGAATGGTTGAGGTTTCTACAGTTAGCCACCACTTAGTATTTTACATTTGTGAATATCTTTTATTTTGGATGCTCAAAGTTTGTCCTGATTTTTTATACAGGCACTGATAACAGCCTGGATACCGTTGATGAGCCCATGGTCGTTAGAATCCAGTGTTCTGATTTTTCTACTTGTAAAACAGATGCTGTAACTGAAAGGTCATTAAATATGCTGCAAGATCCTGAATCTTCTGAGTGCTTCAAATTCCCAAAAGGCAAGGTAATCATGTTCCTTGTTTACTTTACTTTTCTTAATATGGTGGGGTTTGAATGTATTTGTGCATGTAAAAAAAAACAATTGGAAACTGTAAGGACCATTACAATTTTGCATCTCATCATTATTGTATACTCTCAGTTGCTGCATTAAAAGGTTCTGACTTACTAATGGGGCATACCTGACTATGTAGGATTACAGTTATCTTACTATTGAAGTAAGAAATGAAGAAATACTAAACCACACCTTCAAGTTGTATCTTTGTCAAATTGACCGCTGGCACTTTATCTGAATTGTTTTTTTTCCCCAGTTTATATCATTGACATGGTTACTGCACCTATTGTTTCAATGCTGCATGACAGTGTTCTTATATGGCTTCTCTTAACAACTAGGTCAATGAAGTCTGCCATCTGGCATTTCAGTGCTACAGAACGTCTATATACTTTGGTGGGCGATACCTGAAGGTAAGAATAGTGCATATTTTGAGAAACATTTGATTTTTTATTTCATTGTCTCGATGTAACTTTCCAAAATGATTGATTGTTTTACGCTTTTGTCTTCATGCTGGATTGCTGGATGGTTCACATTGCTACTGTCATCTTCATATAGCCTTCTTTTTTCCAGTTGCTTTAATCTATGAAAATGCTATAGAACAACATTAGGATGAGATGAGGATTGGAAAAAAGAAAAATAGAAGAAAGAGAAAAAGAAGACAAGGAAATGAATAACAAGGTTAGATCAATAGTTAGTAAATTAAATAGCTTACCCCAGAATTCCCATTGCAATATTGCATCAGAATAAGACCTGGATATATTTTCAACAGTGATTCCCATATTTAGAGCATATAATCTGTGAACAGAACTGTATTTAACATGGTAAAAAACTTTTCAAGTCCGTGTTTGAAATTGTTTGACTTTTTGTGAAAATAGTAGGTCAGTATGGCATGATCATGGTTGTGCAACTTGCAATTGATTAGTACACTTCTATATCGCAGTACTCAAGAAATGTGAGTCAGACACGTTGGATTATTGATGATGAAAGAATGGGGGAGGCATCTGTTGAGGTACTGTCTACTCCTTCAGCCAATAGCCATTATATTCATAAATGTTTTTTGTGGAAGGCCAGATAGGAAGCTGACTTTCTCTTGCTCAATCTGTAGGAGATACTGGGTAGCAACATCCTTCCCGTGTGTCGGGGTGATAGTTACAAGTTTCATGCTGCTGGTAGAGAGGATATTGATGTACTATAATATCTGCTTTGTTGACTTCAGGTTCAAGTTAGATGTCTCTTGTAATGTAACAAATGGAACTTAACTTTTTTTAGGTTCGAATGCTGGGATCGGGTAGGCCTTTTCTGGTTGAGGTACAAAACGCCCGCCTTGTTCCATCTGAGGTGTTGGCAAAAGAAATTGAAGAAAAGATAAACAACATAGAAAATAAACTAGTGAGTTCAATGTCAAATTATGCTACACTACTCATGTTTCTTGTTTAGAACAGTCGTGATTAACTGCACAAACTTGTTTTCTTGCAGGTATGTGTGAAAAATCTTAAAGTGGTAGGTAGTGAGGGGTGGACACTGATGCGAGAAGGAGAATCAGAGAAGCAGGTAAGTAATTCTTGCACTTTGCTGTAATTATTCAAATGGGAAATCAGACCTGGATGGGACCTCTTTGGATAATCTCTTGTTTTTGCATGCAGAAGCAATATGCTGCACTGGTGTGGATATCTCGCCCTCTTGAGGACAAAGATATGCAGTCTTTATCCTCCTTCAAGGACATGGTGAGTATGCAAGTTTCAAATCTCTGTATCATGCGGCGTTCAAGAGGCTTTTCTGTCCATGAGATTTTAACCATCATTTATGTCTTCACGCTCTTGCAGCAAATTCTGCAACGGACCCCAGTAAGAGTGCTTCACCGCCGAAGCCCATTAGAACGTGAAAAGATTATACATTGGTTGGTGCTTTGCAATTCTGTAGCATAGCAATATTCTAGCTCCACTATGCTTGTATGTGTTCAGAATGCCTAATCATTTGTCTTTTCTCTGTATTCAGGATGAAAATTGAGAAGATAGCAGAAAATTCTCATTATTTTCTTTTGCATCTAGGTACCCAGGTATTGTATTAGAGACACTATATTTGAAACGTTTTTACTATGCCATTCTAGTTAAACATTTATTTCTGCTAAAGAGACATTTAACCATAATATAGGAGTTGATGACACTTTTAGAAAAAGCAACATTATTATTCAGTTACATGCCAAACATGATGCAATATTCTGATTTAGATTGTAAGCTTGAATCATAGTTGTGTGTTGTATTCAAGCCCACTTCTAAATAAACAGCAATTTGTTCTGCTCATTTATGAGTAACAGTTCACTAATTGTGATATCTGAAAACAGGCTGGGACTTACATCAAGGAATTTGTCCACGGGGATCTAGGGCGTACTCATCCTAGGTATGATTATGGCATTTTAGATCGCATCATGATGACGGTTTATCAACCTCTGCTTTTGGTTAAAGGGATAATGGTTTTTCGTATTTGGTTTGTTTGCAGCATTGGATCGATTTTAGGTTGCAGAGCAGAGATACTACAGCTTGATGTTACAGATGTTAAAATGGACTGTTTTTTGACTGAACTTTAAGGTTCCCAAATTTAAAGTTGTTAAATTGGGCCTTGTGTTCGATGAAATTTTGTGTCTTCTGCTTTTTCTCCTCGTGGTGGGCAAAGTGTCGACAGTCCATTTTCAAGTCCTGTAATTGTAGCATAGCAGAGAGAAGTCCTTGCGGATATGGCAAATGATAGATTTTAACGAGAGCTCCCTTTATTTTCTTCTCTTCCAAAGAGTTGGCTTGCTGTTTTAGCCATGTAATTTGACTCAGTGAATAATAACTCTTGTTTTTTCATGCAAATAGCCAAATACTAATTGGATGTTTTTATGTGAAGTGATTCAAGATTGGTGATTGTTAACTTATTAAACAGAATTTACATTATATATCAAGCTTCACACAAATCCCAGCCCTCCTTGTATATTTTCTTCTCTAAAAGTTGTATCAAGACGATGATTTATGCAATCCAAGAAGCGTCTACCATCTTAGCCATGAAGCTATATCGGTCAGCAGCTCCATCAATCTGTCAAACAAGGAACATCCAAATGTAAGCTCTCAGATTTTGAAGCCTTGCTAAACAAACCAGTACTTAGACAGCAAAACTAATAAAAGGAATACCAGTTTCTGTGTCGGACGTCCAGCTCCGTGTCCTGCCTTACATTCAATTCGCCCAATGATTGGGTTCGTCTGGGGGCTCTTCTTCAGACTTGTGCATAAAACATATTGCATTGTCTGAAAACACAAAAACAAGTATAGAATGATCACTAGTTCTACTTCTAGTTGATGATGATGATGCCAATGGTGTAACTAATGTGAGCAGATCGAAACTCACAGCTAATAGCTTCAACGTGTGCAATGGAACAACCCGATCATCGTGATCAGCAGTCAACAGCATGGTAGATGGATATTGGGATGGTCGATCTGGATGCTCCTCCCATGGTCTCCTGACATTATGGAGTGGTGAGTACCTGTCATGCCACAAAGGAAAACAGTACAATACTTAGTGTTTCAAAGAGCTTGCCAATATGAACTGAAAAAGTATCCAAGGGTGTAGCTTAATTTTACTCACTTGATTAGCCACTGGAACTCCTCCTCCTTATCCGAACAACCAAAATCAGAGGTCCAAGCATACCCTGGAAAACACGCTTTAATCAGCAAGAAACATTTTCATATGCTAAGCAACATCACAGCACGAGAGACCAAAACTAACCAATGGTAAACTTGTGGAATCTAAGCATGTCCATGACACCAACATGAGCCAAGGCACAACCAAATAGATCAGGTCGCTGTCACAAACAAAGAGTGCAAAATTTTGCAATTTGCTTTGTTAACTTGATGATGGTGTTGTAAATGAAACAAAGTAAAGAAACCAACTGTATCTATATGTATGTACCTGATTTATGCAAGCCCCAATAAGAAGCCCACCATTGCTTCCACCTTCAATACACAACTTCTTTGGCTGTGTATATCCAGCTGATACAAGGTACTCTGCTGCGGAAACAAAGTCATCAAAGCAATTTTGCTTTTTGGCAAGTGAACCGGCTTTGTGCCACTCCTCTCCATATTCTCCGCCACCACGGATGTTTGCTATGCAGAACACAGCACCTAAATGTCTTATGAGTACAGTACGTACAACGCTGAAGTATGGTGTAACACTGACGCTAAATCCACCATATCCATAAAGCAAACAAGGATGCGATCCGTCCAAAGGAATGTTCTTTTTGGACACTATGAAGATTGGTATGTTGGTACCATCTTTGCTTGGCGCAAAAACCTGGAAATGAATCTAATCAACGATCGAATAGAAGAGCAAGATGAACTCTTTATCAAAATCATCCAACAACTGTATAGATACAAATTATTAGTTACCTGATTGACATTGAACTCAGTACGATCAAATCCAGGAACACTAATTTCACGGAATATCTTCATCTCAGGAACCTTATTAGCCAAGTTGCACTGATATATTATACCAGGAGTAAGGAAGCTGCTAAATCCAATAAAAACTAAACTATCTTCCCGGCGAGCAGAAATCCCATATACGGAACCAATGTCAATGGGTAATTGATGCAGCAAAGAACCTGTCCTCAAATCCCTTATCTGCACAACATACTTCACATCACTCAAGTAACTGACAATCATTTGGTTACCATTTACAGCAGAAGCTGATTCGAGCACATCTCTTTCGGATTCTGGGAGAACATCAGTCCAATCATTTGGTTTCTCCATATCTACCCTGATCAACTTATATTTCGGAGCATCCTTATTTGTTAGAATAGTAAACTCTGTGTCATCATTTGCAATGACATCATAGTGTCCATCAAACGTATCAATAAACTTAACAAAGGGAAGCATCTCATTTCGACCCTTTGGAAGCGTAGACAAGTCGCAGTAGTACATTTTGTTTTCCGGGCCACTTGTCTCCTTAATAGACATAAGTACATACTGCAAAACAACGTAACAGAGAAGATTTGGTTAAAACATTCATAACATGATCTTGGCATATATATATGTTTACTTAAACAGTATTAAACATGCCAATAAACATTATATCAATAAAAATCTACAATCTATTCACCTTCCCATCATCTGTCACACTAGCTCCAAACCTGCACTTTGGGTTTTCAGGATCCTTCCAGCATAAAATATCTTCAGATTGATCGGTACCCAAAATATGATAGTACATCCCATGATAGAGATTAGCATCAGTTTCTAACCCAGCATCCATCTTTACTCTCTGTCTTCAGTACAAAATCATAGGAATTAGTTCCATTTTTAGTCTTAAGAAAACCCAAATTACACAAACCCAACTAGATTATCAGATCAAAATACACCAAGCATCAGTTTTGGTCCTCTAGATAATCCTATGGAAGTGAACCTTCTACCAATATCTTGCCTACATCCATGCTTAAACTTAAACTTCTAGGCAAACATGGTGAAACAAAATTCATATTCTCTACTATTTTTTCTGAATCCCGTAAGATCACATATTTTGTCAAATCTAAAGTTTCCTAGATGATTGAATACAAAGTTTGTAACTTTACTGCAAGCACAATCAAAAAACAAACATTACTTACTTGGGTTCAGGGTAGCGGCTATAGAAAAAGCCCTTGCTATCATGGGTCCAACTAATGCATGAAAACTTAACCTGAAACAGAGACAGAAATGGTAAGATGACAATCACACACCCCATAATCAAGCAAGATTAAACCAAAATACTCACCCATGATATTGTATCAGGTTCAACTTTCTTATCACCTACTCGTATAACTTTAATTGTCAACCAATCGCTTCCACTGGAACTGATCCCATATGCAATGTACTTGGCATCCTTGCTAACTGAGAAATGGCTCAACGAGACCGTACCATCCTCACTCAGCCCATTTGGATCAAGCAAAACCTCTGCTCCTCCCTCCAAACCATCCTGAAATGAGAGTAAAAAAACACAAACCAAGAGAAGCATGAATCATCAATCCAAAGAAATTACTCTATCCGTCCCAAAATAAGTACTCTTTTAAGAATCATAACTAACTTATTATATTGCCACTACCGATCATTCATGCATAATTAACTTCCGGACAAAAATGCAAATGAAACATGACACTTATTCAAAATTGCACCTCTCAAACCAACAAACCTGCACGTAAAGCACATTCTGGGCTTGAAGTCCAGTGTTGTGGAAGTAAAAATATTTGTTAGCTCTCTTGAAAGGAACATCATAGCGAGGGTGGTCATAAAGGCTGGTGATTTTCTCTCTAAGCTTCTCTCTGACTTCACAAGTCGCAAGCACAGAATCCGTCACTCTCATCTGTCTATGCACGAACTCTTTTGTTTCCTCAGAATCAGGATCTTCAAGCCTAATCACAACCAAAGTTCCAATTTTTCCGACCAATTTCAGAACCAGAACCAAAACCCATTAGCCCAATGCTGAAAAAAAAAAAACAAACAAAACTTGTAAAAATGAGAATCACAGTACCATCTGTAAGGGTCAGAGACCTTGACGCCATGGTAGTCGTCGACAACAGATTCGTCTCTCCGAGCAAATGGGTAATGCAGAGGCTCGTTGATCGGTGCAGAGAGCGAACCCATTGTTTTGTTGACGAAGACGAAGAGAATGTGAGTGATGCAGAAGTGAAGCAAGAGCAGAAGATGGTTTATATGAGAATGGGAAAGACAAAAAGTGACGTGGTTATGAAGGAGATTCGCGGGAAATGAGGAAAATGAAAGAAGGACGGAGAGATCTGCGAGCATTATGTGCCCATAAACATAAATGGTGTTGGTGGAGTTTGGGTGATTCTGGTTTTGGGGTTAAAGCAGAGCATTGTGGCGCTATAGTGTCGCCATTTTGAGTCCATGGTGTCGCCATTTTTTTAGGGTGGCTTTCGGTGTTGGCATCAAAGGAATTGGGTCTTGTTCTTGCCATCATTTGACGCTTTCTTAATCTTATCGATGCCATATTTATACGATACCATCTTTCTTACTAGATTCGTTTTATTGTACTTCCCGAACACATGTTATTTTACAATTTTATGACTTAACGAATCAGTGGATCCACATTCCACGTGTATTCTATTGGACCATACCTGTTTTTTCCAATTAATTTGAGACCAAAACCCCTCAAATGCTGATCATAACACTTAATTTATCTATTAAATTTCCATAACAAGTGAATTAACACATTTTAAGATCACACACCTACTTGTTAGTTATATTTAATGAAGTATTCTCTTCTCTTCATCACACGCAGAACATGTGACTTGCGCAAATGTTATTTAATTTTTCAATAATAATGCAATAATTAATATCAATTATTCATTACGATCATTATTTTATACTCTATCTTTATGACAGATACGATATGGTGTTTAATTAGTTTGTATTTGCTTCTAATGTTATGTAATTGTAGAGGCTATGTCGATATCTTGTTGACACATAGTCCTATCACCAAGTCTCAAGCCTACCACCTAATTATTTCAATAAGGGGTAATTACGATTATATACCCTATGTTACAACCGCATTTTACTACGTTTAATTTCACTACATTTAACTACCATGTGTTATAATTCTTTTACATTTTACTACCTCATGTTTCATTTCACAACACTTAACCACCTTATGTTATTACTCTTTTACATTTTATTACCCCATGTTTCAATTTACAACACTTAACTACCCTATGTTATAACTCATTTACACTTTATTACCCCGTGTTTTACTTCACAATACTTAACTACCCTATGTTATTATTAATGTTGTAATCTATTAAAACTAACGGGGTTTAACTAACATTGTCAAATATGTATACCAAATGATCAGTTTACCCTCATTTTCACTTCAAATTTAAAAATGCATGTCATTGATGAAACAATTTCTTTTTTTTTTTTTTTACAACTTTGAAGTTATAATTACATTATTATTTAACAATTACATAATGTACAATCGACAATTACTTAATCGGACCTTTGAGCATCAAGTTATGAATTTTTTTCTATAAACTTTATCAAAAAGTCAAATCTAAAACATATCAATTTAACTTATAAAAACTCATCTTTTTACCAAATTCTAAAGGTATAGTCATATTCTTATCAAAATATGTATGTAATCAATTAAAAAATCATCTAAATAGGAGGTCGAAACACAAAGTTTGAATTTTTTTTGTTTCATTGATGATATGTATTTGAACATTTGAAGTGAAAAGGGGTAAAACGATCATTTTGTATGCATATTTGACGATGCTAGTCAAATTTTATTAACTTTAACGGATTACAACGTTAATAATTACACAGGGTAGTTAAGTAATGTGAAGTAAAACATTGGATGGTAAAGTGTAAATAAGCATAACATATGGTAGTTAAATGTAAAAGAGTTATAACATAGGGTGATTAAGTGTTGTGGAGTGAAACATGAGGTAGTAAAATGTAAAAGGACTTATATCATAGGATAGTTAAGTGTAGAGAAATAAAACATGGGGTAGTAAAATACAAAACAGGTATAACATAGGGTATATATTCGTAATTACCCCCTTTCAATAATACAAATTAGGTTACCACATTTGTCTATAAAAAATAAATAACAATACAAAAATTATTTAATATCTTTGCATAACACCTCAAACCGTAAATCTTATGTGAGTACGTGACAAAATAGTAAATCTATGTTAAGCCACTCTCAAGATTTGCTTTTGTATTAAACACTCAACGTAAAGAAATCTAGTGTTTATATATAGCCATAAAAATTGGCAGCTTAATTATGCATGCAGTAATGTGATGCCATAACTTTCACCAGCCATAACTTTCACCAGTCGGTATTGTTTGCTAGATCCAAATACCGTTTTTTTGCAGCCGTTGTCAATAGCTACAACAAGTGGCATGAATTGTAAATATTTTTGAAGTCTCTATAAATTCACAATTTTTTTAGTTCTAGATTTAAAAGAATACAAAATTGTCGCCATGTATTTCCAGCAAGGGCTTGGCGCCGATCCCTTCAATTAAATATAATAAAAAAGTCAAGTGGGCTATTTCACTAATTACAACCACATGGAGGCCAAAAGACCAAATTAATTGATTTTTTAGGCCAAAAACCATACAAAACCCTGAAATATTCATAACAACTTATAACATGAACCGTAGCCATTGAAGCTCAAGGTCTGCATGCAAATGAACATGAATATATTATATTCATAACAAGCACACCTATATAGAAATATCAAATACATAATTCATACTAAACAAACCAACAAAATAGAGCACAAAATAGCTCAATTTTCTCTTATCAGAATAAAATATTAAAGATGCTAAGAGAGTCTCTAATACTCTTGATGGAGGTGCTAAGTATTGGAGTAGTAGGTGTTAGTGCTACATGCTAAAGATGAGATGTTAAACTTAACACTCAATGTTAAACCACATTATATCAAATTTTCTGTACTTTGACATTAATTATAGTGGCGCGAAGCATTAGAGAGAAAAATGTTCGCACATGATGATGCGACACATTCTCTCTCCTTCTTAGCACCACAGATAGTAGCTAAGCATGGGAGATGCTATAAGACATCCATTATTAGCTTGATGTTTTATTTAGATTGGCCATTGATTTATTATCAAAATGTGGTATTTGTCATGGAATGCACATTTATCCCTTTGCTAATTTACTGAGACAACCAGAAGTTGAACTTTTATTTCCAGCTTATGAGTTGAGAAACATAAAACAAAAAGAAAAGATAGTCAAAGACTTTCACTCATGCTTTTGTCTCAACATATTAATCCCCACAGGTGTTGGCTCATTTCACCAAAATTGTATTGAATTACTAAGAAAAAATTCATCATCTTTTTAGGTTTTAAAGTTGTGTAAAGAAGAGACAAAACTTCATCAATGACCAATACTAACAAACCTCACCTAAAACCTTTATCTTCTCCATCTAAACCCAAGCTGCAATCTTTACAGCTCCACCTACATAAGCCCATTCCATTTGCTGTTTGTGGCTATTTCAGGACCCAACTCAGCGAAAACGTACACATGGTCATTACAGTAGCAGAAGCAGATTCTGAGCTACTGCCATTAAAAGAAGAGACCAGCCATGTCTCCCCCGATGGGGATTCTGCTTGCCAAAAGCCTACTCCTTTATGTAAAAAAACATGAATTTGGCTCTGACCAGACCGGACCACTCCACTACAATCTCATCTTCTTCCCTTTATCATCTGCTTTTTTTCTTCCTTTTCTTCTCTTTATCTCTATCATGTTCATTACAGCTACTGCAACAACCACGCCTTCCTCTCGAAGCTCGCCGGAGAAACTGTCCTTTTTCCGGTCAATTCCTCATTTCCGGCAGTTGTTTTTGTGAAAAGTCGCACCTTTGCTGATCTATGGGCAGTGTCGGTGCGTTCTCGTGCTCTGACCACGATGGGTTCGAGCTAGGCAGCTACAGTTTTAGCGCGGACGTCAGCGAGACCGAGAGCGTTAGTGGGTTCTCGTTATTTTCCGTCGACTTCGATTCTCCACCCCCAGTTCCGGTGCCGGTGCCGGTGCCGGTTCCTGTGTGCGGTGAGTGTTTTACGGTTCAGTTTTTCTGTTTGATTTTGAATTACTATATTTCGATTTTTGGTTATGTTCTTCAATTTGCTAAATTTGGGGGTGATCATGCGGTTATGGGTTCGCTAAATTTGGGTCAAGTACCGGCCTTTTTGCTCTGTATAGAGTCGTGCTTTGGTCAGCTAGGAGGGACTTGAACTGAATCTTGGTATTTTAGTTCCTGGGTTGGAAGTTTAATCCTCATTGTTGTGTTGCGTTTTTTACAGAAGTTGATTTAATGGCGGAGCGATTCGCTAAGCTTCTTCTCGGAGAGGACATGTCCGGCGGCCGGAAAGGTGTTTGTACTGCTCTCGCAATTTCCAATGCCATAACCAATCTTTCAGGTATGTTCATTTCAAGAAATCAAAACAAAGAACCATGGTTGATTAAGCCTGACACAGTGTGTTTGTATTGTTTGTTCTTGAATACTTAAATTTTGAATCTTGGAATGCTTATAGTGGGTGAAATTTTGCAGCATCTGTGTTTGGGCAGCTGTGGAAGTTGGAGCCACTGGCACCTGAGAAGAAACTGTTGTGGCACCGAGAGATGGATTCGCTTTTATGTGTGAGTGACTTCATCATAGAGCTGATTCCGTCTGTACAGGAATCCCCTGATGGTGAAAAAATCGAGGTAATGGTGTCGCGGCCGCGCTCTGATTTATATGTTAACCTCCCGGCACTGAAGAAACTTGATGCAATGCTGCTTAACATTCTTGATGAATTTGGCGATTCTGAGTTCTTTTATGTTGACCGTGGTGCTGATGATGACAATGAGGCACCCCTTAAGCCTTCGTCTTCTGGAAGACCTTCGACCAGGCTTGAAGAGAAGTGGTGGCTCCCTTTTCCTAAGGTCCCTGCGAATGGTTTGTCTGAAAATGCTAGGAAGAGATTGCAGCAATGCAAGGATTGTGTCAATCAGATACATAAAGCCTCTTCCGCTATTAATAGCACAGTGTTGGCTGATATGGAAATCCCAGATGCGTATTTGGATGGCTTGCCCAAGGTATGAGAAACCTGTTCTGTTATATAAAAATATACATGCATCATATGTCAAATGGATATTAGATGAGCAAGACATGAGACAATTTATATGGGCTTCTCTCTTATCGTTGTATCTATGCTTTAGTTGAACTTGCAGAGTAGCACAATTGTCATGGAAACAAGCACTATTTCACATTTTCAGATCGGCTTATTGCAGAGTGAATTATTGCGATGCTCCTTTCCTATTGAATTTTTGGAGAAAAGGAACATACATGCCATTTTTTTTGTCTTGTTCGTATAATATTTCTCATTTGTTTCTGGAGTTCATCTCTTTCATTGTCCCGTATTGTTGTCTTTTCGCATCATTATGTATAATTTTCTTCTTCCCCTGAATCTAGAGTCTATGCTATAAGCCTCGGGCCACATATGGAAGTGCATTTACTTAATGTTTGAAATTGAAATGATGCGTTAATATGCTCTAAAGCATAAGAAACTAAAATGATTGATGTCCTAACTTTATAATTTAGAAAGTCAGTAGCCTCGAGGTCATTTCTTTCCTTTTTCTGTTAAATTCTGCTGCATAGATATTAATACAAGTTTCTACAATCTTCCAGAGTGCAAAATCTTGCTTAGGCGAAGTCATTTATCGCAGCATGGCGGATGACAATTTCTCCCCTCAGCATTTTCTTGATTATTATTTATACCAGCTATCAGAGCATGCCACTCTGGAGATAGCAAACAGAATTGAGGCTGCTATGCACATTTTGAGAAAAAAATGCCAAAGACGTTTAGTTCATGTGAAGAATGCAAAGTCGTCATGGGGTGGCAGGGTGAAATCCCTTGTACATGATGACTCGTCATGGGGTGGCATGGTGAAGTCCCTTGTCCATGATGACTCACATAAGTGTGAGTTTCTAGCGCAACGCTGTGAGGCACTATTGCAGAACTTAAGAATGCGATACCCGGACCTCCCACAGACGGATTTGGACATGAGCAAGATTCAACATAACAAGGTATAGCCCTATAGATCAATCCAACTTAAGCTAAGTTGTAGTTATCTTACTCTTATTTTCTTAACTGAGATGGAACTAACCGTCACATCCCACATTATTAGCATCCCATTTATAACAAAAGTAGGATCATCTTAACAAATCTTCCTCGGCAAATTCACTGAGCATAGTTCTTGATTAGATAATTTCTTGGATAGAAGTACAAACTTCAATGCTATAGTTTGCATGCACACCTTATGCATTGTGACATGCAGTTAAAAAGAATTAGCATGCAACAGCTATGCAGCTTATGACCATCTTTATAAGCTTATTAACTGTTTTACACAAGCAACATAATGCATAAGGATTCTTCATGTTAGTAATATATATTCATATTAAATATGTGAATGAAGGATAGTCTTTTAGAGGCCAAAGCATGCTCAATAGTTTTAGCTCTGTGACTGAATTCCAGAAGCGAAACTGAACCCATGTTGCATAACTTACTAGCCAATGTATTGGATTGAATAGACAAGTGTCATTTCAACACTATTTATTAGTACTTAAAAGTTGCATAACAATGAAATTATGAATATGAAGCATTCATCTGATAGACCAATATGAAATATTTCTTGCTTCTTGCAGGATGTGGGAAAATCAATCCTGGAAAGCTACTCTAGGGTTATGGAGAGCTTGTCTTTCAACATAATGGCTTTGATTGATGATCTAATATACGTAGATGATGCCACCAAGAATCGGGCAGCTGCAGCAGCGGTAGAACCTAATAATAACTGGAAAAGATCGGACATCCCGATTGCCAAACCAAAGCCATTTTCACACAATGTTGGGGGTGGAGTCCCTCTCTCAAATATTTGCAGGTGATGGGAGGACAGTAGCACAGATAATTTTGTGAAGCACCCTAGACTAGGAGATGTGGTGGAAGAAAGTTGAAAACACTAACTTTTGAACTCTTGGTGATGTTAAATAGAAAGTGCTCTAGAGTGGAGCATAATCTACCTATTGTTTTGGGGAGTTGATGAATTCTAATAGATAGTGTGTTAAATACATTTTGAATTGTGTACATATATGTATTCTTAAAGTTGCATTAGGAAGAAGGAAGGGGGGTTCTAAAAATATTGAAAATCCCTTGTTTTTTTTCTTGTTTTTTACTTAAAAAAATGTGCTACACCGCTCATCCAATGAATGATATATCTCTTTTGAGTTTAATTCTCTCAAAATGAGTAATTATGTTACCACATTTGACAATATAAACATAGTACAAAAACTTTGAAGAGGAGAAAATGATAGGTCCCATTGTAGGGACAGTCCTTTGTCTTATGGAGGACAAAATACCAAAATGAAAGTTCATCAATGCAAAAATTCAAAAAACTTTTGAAAACAAAAATAAACACAAATTTTTTTGGGTGTAAATCATTTATTTAATCCAATTCGAGGTTTAGTCATAGTCAAGGTTCTTCACCCTCTTCATAGATGTGTTTAGTGGGAATCGAATCAAAGAGTTCTTCCCATAATCTCAGTCTGCGTTGCCAACTAAGTTCATGAAGATCAAACCCAAAAGCTCTTCTCAAAATCTCAGTCAATCTGCGTTGTCAACTTAATCACAATATCAAGAGGTTAAAAAACACAAATTTTGAGTGACTAATATGAAATATTTAGTCCAAATCAACAGTCCTTAATTTTTGTTATATGAAATATTAAACTGCAAATTGCCATTTCCTTCGTTTATGTATACCAATTGGCACAGTGGGACCATTTCTTTATATAATTAATTCTAGCACTCCAGAAAACTCAGACACCAGCATGGAATAGTGGTACTCTCCTCAAAAGGTGGTAACGTACAACCGCTTGAAGCTGAGACCGCCCAAACACTAACCTTAGCCGCCTCCACAACTCGTGCAAAGCACGACCAAGTCAGTTACACGACACAAGAGACGAGTGTTAAGGCACGCGCCGTAAGAGCGTGGGGGGGAGAAAGGGGAGCACTATTTACCAGCTTTTGTCAGTCATCAATCATGAGGCACGTATATGGGGGCCTTGAGATTGGACTGAAATTTATATAGACACGCATTGCATTTTCAGATTTATATTTTCTTATTGAAATTTCTTTTAAATCCTGACCTACCACAATAAATCGGATTTAATTTTAATTTATAATTATTACTGACTGTAAAAATAAATGGCGAGCAGGCATGCATGGTACCATGAACTTTCTCTCTCATCTCCTTCCCTTTCTTCATCATCATCATATCAATTTCCAGAGTGAATAGTACAAAACACAGTCATAATTGTAAGTTAATCAACAAAACTGAATATTGTGATTTTTATCACTTTATTTCAACAAGAGATCAACAACCAGGTAAACTTTTCTCATGCATATTAGGGTTTGGATCTTTCAGTGCAATCCATAATACAAATCCTCACGAAATCTTGAAGCTTTTTTCTCTTTGATTCAAATTGATGAACATGCTGCACAACAAGGAAAAAACAAAATCTAGATATGAAGATGCACCAAATTTATCAGAAAGCTAGGGTTTTCAGGATCTGGAAAACGGACCCAGAAAAAAAGTTGTTCACTTGTTTGTATATGATCATCGCATCACAGTACTAATAAAAAGGAAGATCTTTTACCTTCTTTGGTTGATATTGAAACAAAAGAGAAAGAGAAAAAGAAAAGGCTCTGCAGCTTAGTACAGAAGCACCATGACTTGGGGTATCAGAGACTGGCACTGCAAAAAAAAAATTATCTGCATACCATATATGAATCAATGACCACAATACATAAAACCAACAACAATTTAAAAAAAATTGAGAGCAGTGAATAAGCTGATAATCCTAAATTTCGATCCTCAGTTGTTACGCTTGCTGATAACAAAAAAAACTGATGATGTTGAAATAGTATACATAAACAATGATCAAGAGGGTTTTACAAAGAGAAGCCAACAGAGATCAATTGGCAGTGTGCCCACCTCCTTATGGATCTGAGCAGAAAATGGGAATGGAGGTGGACAGAATGCCAATAAACTCTGCAAGTTACTCTTTGCTAAACCCACATGAAACCTCAAACAATATCACAAAACACAGACAGAGGTTGTGAGGAAGGTTTTAGGAGCAAGAAGAGGAGAGGGAGAGGATGGTATTTAAGGAGGGGATGGGATGGGGCTGAGGATAGTAAATGAGAGAGAGAAAGTGCAAAAAGAGTGGGTGGTGATGGTCCTCACTCCTGATGGGTCTAATTAATTACACTCTTTTGCTACTATTTGGTTTTTAGGGCTCAAACACAGATAAATATCCGATTGGACGGTTCATTCCTTTGGAGGGCACATATATATAGAAGCAAGAATCAGTATCTGTATATGCTTCACCATCATCATCATCACACATATTCTTCTTCTTCTTCTTCCCTATGCTTCTTTATGCTTATTGCTCATAGCTTCTTTAGCCTAGCCTCGTTTCTGGTGAAATTTGTAAAGAATATAAATAAATAATTAAAAGTTGTGTTTTTTTCTTCTCCTTTTCAATGATCTTGCCTCGTTTCTGATGCCACAAACAATCTTCTCTCTCTCTCAAAAAAGGGTTGAATTGAAACTCAAGAAAGAAATGAAAAAGGCTGGTTAACTAGGGCTACGCTGACCCAACAAAAACATAGAAAAGAAAAAGAAAATTTTATGTTTGATGACACAAAAGTGGAGAAAATGAGTTTATGATATACAGTAACAATTCAAAGCAGCTTTGTTTTGGGACAGAAACTAGAGAATCAGTTTCCAGATGTAAACGCTACTTTCTTCTTTTACTAAGAAATTTGATTCATTACAACATTAACGTTTTGAAGATCATATATAAATTACAAAAACTTGTGCTTATTTGTATGTGATTCAAATGCATTAATTTTGCGTTGAAATTAAATTGGCTGGTTAATTGTTGGCTCACAATACAAGAAGGCACTAATAGTAGTACTTAATATTCTTGTGTTTTGAGACAGGTACTGTATATATTAGATCAGTTGTGGCATCGCATCGCATCTGTCAAATAATTTGTACCATTTACTATAGCATTAACATATCAGTACAGTACTTGATGAAATGCCACTTGACATTAAATGGAAAACTAATAAGCATCATTTTATCCTATAAAAATGTCTATGATTTCATGCAGTAGAAAACAGTAATATTAAACTAGATTAATTAGAGTCAAAGTGGGTACTCACATCTCATGAGTTTTAACTTGAAAACAGCCTCAAGAAATAGATAGACCTTTTGGTTGTTTCTACCATCTTTTTTCTTTTGCAGTTGTGAAAGGAATTTTTGAATTTTCATAGAGTAAATATATCTATTCTAGAATGTGTTGATTATGATGGAAAATTGATGGTGTGTGTAGTAAAGAATGGTGGAAGTGAAGAGGTGACGCTGAGGCCTCCTCCTTCTGGAGGTCCTACCACCACACCCAGTGGCCAGTGGCCACTACTATTGGAATCCAAGGTCAATCACAGTAACACACAATTCCATTTCAGTTTTGACCCTATTGCTTAGAGTCTTCATGCACTAATTTGATTTAACATTTTCAGTGTGTAGTCAACCCACCCATGGAATTAAGGGCTCCATACCCCACCCTTTTTCACATTTCTTTCTTTTAAATCATTTGGGTTTTCCGAAACGAATATGTAATCAACATGAGATCGATATTATTAAGTTATACTGCACTTAAATTAATTCTTATTCGAACTGGGTAGGAGCATAAGGCCGACAAGCCTCTTCTTGCCAACTCTTAATGTACACAGTTACATGTTGTGAGACTCAAACTCGAGATATAAAGTTAACCTAGATCCAATTCATTACCAATCGATGGTATGCCATCTTCATTCTCCCTTCTTCATGAGCCAAATTGTTTGAATGACGTTTATTTTGCTAAATTTCAAGGGGCCTTCGTAGACTAATAGATTAAGAATAGGAAAGTTGTCTTCAATACGCAAGTATGTAACAAATTTTTTTAACAAGTTAACTATGAAATCTATTTCATTCCAAATGCAACAACTTTCATGCAATGCGTCCCCACAAAGAGCATTTGACGCTCAAATTAGAAAGATTGACCGTAAAGTAAAAATCCTAAGTGGAAGGACAAAAAATAGTTCTTGGTAAAATAATATTAACACAAGATTGAGTTAATCGATTTTATAGGCGTTATTATGACATTATTGACGGTGAACGGAGTTAATAGTGTTAGGTTTTTAAATAAATCTTTCTACCGCCAACAATTACCGATGAATTTCTATCTACCACCGATATTGCACCATTTCTTAATATAATATTGTTACCTCTTTTGTACTATTATATTTGAATTAAAAGTGAGTGTACTTATAGCTGGTGACATTTTGAAGGGCAATGTGAAATGAAAGAAATGGGCATGACAATCAGAGATTCACACATACAGGAAAAGAGAAACAGAGGAGAGGGATGAAGAAAATCTTCCCTTTTGTCGACTGAAATGTCGCACTCATGACACCCACAACCCATAATATATATTCCTCCTTAAACCAGCTGATCAACGGAGGATCCATTTTTTTCAAAACTCACAGGCAATGGCATTTAAATCCAACACCTACCATTCACCCACAAACCACAATACAAAGAAAAAAACCAACCACAGTCGCATATGGTCATTATGACATAAAAATGCACAATTGCTCTCATAAAATATTAATGGCTCCAAATCTACCCTCCAACCAATTCTTCAATTTCAACACCAAACAAACACTTAGTCTTTGAGGTGGTACACAACAGAGTTTATACTGTCAGAGAGTGCCATGATTGAATTATTGGGACAATCAAAATATTTTCAAAATTACTGCTTATTATTACTCCTACTACTACTACTACTATTACCTATACCTATACTGCTTTGAATTGAACTCAGCTCTAAAAAGACACATTTATTACTTGTTAGCTGTCATTTCATTCACTAGCTACCAAATCAGATGGAAGTGACCTCAAACTTTTCACTTCCAAAACCCTCCCTTCTCCTGTCTTAATGTTTGCTGGTTGGATTAAAGACATGTTTGGTTTGTCTATTTAAAATTGTTTCAAAGTAAAAGTATAATGCAATTTTAGCCCTATACTTGAGGCTGATGTTGTTTTAGCCATCAACCGTACATGGTTGAAGTTGTTTAAGAATGATATATTCATGGCGTTGTAGGAGTCTCCAACTTTTTGTGGAGAAACCTTATGTCAAATCTTCTATGAAATAGTTGTTGTTTGCTCTAACAGTTAAACAATTTTTAATTTAATGTCTATAAACATACACGTCTACTCCCAAAGATAATAAATATACGATAATTTTGATGTAAACCATCTCAAATTCAACCCATCTCTTGGATAGTTGGGTTGGGTTGGATGTCATTAAATATATAATTGTTCCTTTTACAATTTGAAACCCTACTTCAATTCATCACCTCATACAACGGAACAATCTTTAAAAATATTTGTATCTTATATGTAAGAAAATATTCAGCTGGCTACAACTACAAGTTGGTCAAAGATTATTAGATTTACCGTTAATTAATTAGCATTAGAATTGTTAGAAGGGAGGGTGGGTTTTTGATGCACAGCTCAATGCACCGTTTTAATGATTGTGAGGTATTGCCATAGTGGAGCTTCTCATTATCTGCTTCAACTTGGCTTTTTGGGGAGCTCACCAAACCATGTAATGTTCTCTCATTTTTCAGTACCAAATCTTTCTAAAATATTTGGGGAACACGGATTGGATCGATACATTGTATAACCATAAATTAGTGATCACTTTTGCTTTGCAAACCTTTTATACATAGATCACTCTCTACCAAATATCAATCTACTATACTATGCAAACATTATACGACTATTGTTATTTACTGGAGCATTGGATTAAAATTCATACTTTAAAAGTACATAATTAAGAGATAACATGTACTCCTTGAACATAAGCCAGTACCGACTCATGTTAATAGTGGAGGCCGATAGGTGTAATGACCCCACCATATATATATTTTCTTATTATTTTGTCTTTTTTAACTCATCTACAAATGTTTGCAACTATTTACAATTTTATTATTAGTTACCGACATGTGTATGTAAGTATTCCAAACACATGTGCCAATAGATTCTCTTACAAATTTATTCAATCAATCAATCAACCAAGTACTATTTGATATCAAGTGTGTGAGAAGAAAAGAAAAGACATACATAATTGACCATATCAAGTGATTCATTGGTCCAAAATCATGGGAGACATAGCATGTTTTTTTATGAAACCTCTTCAACAAAATAAGAATTGTACAGTGATGATATGGTTTGTAGTGACAAGATTATTGTAATTGGGAGATGAGTGGCAGACATTTCATTGACATTTTAAAAACCAAATTATGTTTACCTTCTCTAATCAACAATTGACCACATATAATAAAGAGTATGTTTCAAGCATCAAATTTTATTTTGTCTTTAAACATCTAACATTCAATACTTTATTATAGTGATAATATATTAGCAACATCTAGCAATACGTACACATAAAATAAATTTATATGTATATGACATGTAGGTCTGTGCCTGCCGCCATGCATGTCCATGATGAGGGCTTAAACCTTTTGGTGCATGCGGACCAGTTTTGGCATCATTTTTTTGGGACTTTTTTCCTTCTCCATCTACTCCATATGTTGATCCTTTTTAAGCCCATCTCACAATTATTAATTAATTGCTACTATAATGAATGTTAAGTGAGGTCAAATCAGGATTATTTTAATTTAATTACAATGGTTTACAAAACAAACCCACCTGCTTAAAATGTTACTTTCCTACTGCATATATATAATATATATTGGTCATTGTTGGTACCAAAAGAATATGATTGAACCCTTTAGTTTAGGTGCAATATTCCATTTCTTATAATAATACCTCTCTGTCACTTTTCGTTTCCACAACAAAAAGTCACCTGAAACAAACAAGAATCCCAGTAAAAATGTAACACAATTATAATATTTACATAAATGTTTTAAGTTCTTGTTTGAATCCTCTACTTGTCTTCTATTAACTTCTTGTTCTCTAACTTTGTTATGGTCAACTATTTTTTTGTGATAGATATTGAGATCAAAAGTTTTTTTATTGTTAAAGTTCTTTAACTTTATTATGGTCAACTAAATTTTGTAATAGATATTAAGATTAAAGGTTGTTTGATAGTTTAAGTTGTCACTAATAGTTTTAAGAAATTTCACTCTACATGAGTTCTAACATGATATCTTTTCACAAAATATGGATGACTTAAATATGCATGTAGAGTGAAAAACTGAAAATGACTTAATCAACACAACAACTTTGCCCCTACTTTTGGTTAAGTTAATGACATGAATACTTGATTCAATTCATACTAGTTCTCCTACTAAAGTACAGAGAACATAGAGCTTAAAATTATGTCAACCAAGAAAATAAAAACATAAATTGTGTTAGTTTGCGGTAGGCCTATATGCGATATATGTCGACCTTAAATTTAGATATACATGTTTTACTCTATGCAGTATATTGCCAAATGACCAAACTCTAAAGAAAAATCATTATTGATGGTCCAAGACCAGACATATTGATAGATATAATCACTTTGACGGTTGACCTTCAGACGACAGACCTATTTATGATATAGGTTGATCTCATAATTAGATGTATACATGTTTTTACTCTATGCGGTAGACCGTTCTACTTTCACAGTTGACTTTCCGTCGTTAGACCCAAATATGTAGTAGATTGATTTCATTTTTATCATAATATTTGTTAATTTTATAATGTCTATCGTAAAGAGAATTATGTCAACCATCTGCCTACAAACATTTCAATTCTTTCCACCCATTTCTCCAAACATTTTACCTCTATACACTATTGAGGTTGACAATAGATCAAACAAACCCTAAACAACACTTCCTTGAAGTAAAGCCGTTGACAGAATCATAGAAAGAGCATAATTTGCCATGCCTATTCTAGGTTTTGTTATCAATGACAAACCGAATGAGAAAATCAAAAGAAGAGATTGTTGCTGGCCGGAGCCGGCATGTGCATATCGCGTGAGAGAGTAATGATATTCATATCTTCTTTTTTGCTGCCCATGAACCTACCTCAGCCTCCCAGCTCCCTGATTGGTACAGGACTATTGTCTGTGTGTGTGTAAATTTCAATCTTTTACTACTTGTGGATGGATAATAAAAACTGAAAGAGTACTAGTAGTAAAAAGAAAAAGAAAAAGAAGAGCCCAGAGTATATGTATTAAAATTCTGAATGTGTATTTGAGTTCAAAAGATGAAATGATGAAGGCATTGACAATGCCTATTCTATTCTATGATGTTGACATATATGAATGCCCTCACCCTGGCTTCCTCTAAAGCCTGACCTAATTTCACAAATACACATCTACAATCTACACATGCTACTACTACTGTAGTGGCTAGTGGCCACAGGTGATTTACCTTTCAAAATTCAAAATCAATCATTTCTACTTTGTTTTTTATTAAAAATCATACAGTAAATCCTGTTCGGGACTTAGCCACTGTTATCACCATACCAGTTGGTCAATCCTCAGAAATCATAAGAAAACTGAAATTAGAGATTAGAAAAAGGGTGAATAATAGTAGTTTTGCTTCAACAATTAATTAGATATATCATAGGAATAGAGTATCAATCTCCAACAAACATGAAAATTGTAGATAGGAAGCTTTTTAGTTGGTACAATATCAGTGCCCATATTAGCTGATATAGAATTAGTATATACAGGCCAGGGAAGGGAAGGGCAGGGCACTAAATTATATATCATACTAGTTTATTCACTGCTTTTGCCATACTGCGTAGCGGTGGCCACTGGTGGCCAGTGTCCACTCCCTACCAGCTGGGCACCATGAACCATCCCCAAGCTTCATGCACACTTTCTCCCCAACCATGGCAGAGTAGAGATTTGGCTGGGCCTCTAAAATCCTGATAGACGATCGACTATGTATATCTTGACGCTTGCGTATGTCAATCTGCACCACCACGCATAGATATTCAATTATTAAGATGCTTAGCAACTAATAGGCAAATTGATTCTATAGCTTTGAATGAGAGGCGGTGTACCAGTTTCACAATTTGGTCGTGAATGGAATTTCCCCAGTCAAAAAAATGGTCATAGAAAACCGATGGTATCCCTGGATGAGTGAGTATGTACGCATAACCCTGCACAAGAGGTAATGAGATTCATCTACGTACTAAGGCCTTAGCTTGAAAGATAGAGATTGTTATTATCCATCAAAACATATGGGTGCTTCTACAAAATTATAGCACTAAAATCCCTCCAGTAGCCAATTTCAGGAGTCATATACACAGATATGACTGTTTCACAGCATCCTAAAGTTCTTGTTTAAGTTATGATACACGTCATTATAACTTAATAGCCTTGACTGGAAGATCATACTTTAAGTTATCAGATTTAGTGGTCACTATCAAATAATGATAATGGCTAGTATTATAATGAAACAGAACACTGCTGCATCTTGAGCCAAAATTGGTACAAATCTAATCAAACCTTGCCTATTGTAGAGTTGTTCTTCCAAAAATATATATATTTCTCAACTGTATTTATGTTTCTCCTTTTCTTTTCTAGGTATTGTCTAAAGATGAAACCTGGGACCTCAAGCCCCAAATTGAGAGGCTGATACTGCTGGATCATAGGCCGAACGTATTTGACCCACTGAAGAATATCTATAAAGGAATGAAAAGAAGAAAAAGAAAACATAACAGACGGTCAACAAGAATCAAATAAAAGAGTTTTTTTTTATGCTTGATTAGTGAGCACAAGTAAATTACATTCTAACAAGTTGAAACATTGAGACAAACTGGGAGATGCATATAATCCATCTGATATAAAAAATTTAAGAATGGATAACAAATTCACATACCTCCATAATATGATTAGAAGGGAAGGGCCAATGAGCCTGCAAGAGTGCACCAATCATGGGTGAGTCACTTTCAAATCCTCTATCCAGGAAATAAAAGCTTAAAAATAGAATCATTGATGTGGGCTCAGTTAAATGAGTATATTCCAATTATGCATATTTTCAGTTCTATCATCATCGCTAGTTATGAAATCAGAATAAAATAAAATAAATAAAACATAAAAGGTAGAAGATGAACTAATGGGTCTGAAAACTCCGCATGCAGGCAGGGTTTGCACCAGATACAAGAATAGCGATCTCCTATAGTCATAAAAAAACCATATGAATTAACTATTGCACAACAAGGAAACGGCAATTACCTGAGTGGAGCCCGTGTCATGGTTATCAAGGAAAGTGACGGCCCTTGAAGGCCACCATCCCATTACACCTGGTGGCTTCCCTTGAGGGTCACGTAGACGCCAGTATTGTCCTTTAACAGCTTCCTGCACAGCCATCCAGGGAAATTATTGATGAGAACCACCTGCATGATTCTCTTAGGCATGGATCTACAGGATATAATATATACTGAAGAATTACCTGAAGAATTCCTTTTGTTGTGAAGTCAAAGGCAGTTGACAGCTGCCCTGTGCCATCAATCCAATTGATAATCCGTTGTCTATGACTATCTGCAGGTATAATTTAAGAAACAAATAACCAATAGAAGTTATGTTTAAGGTAAACGAAGGCTACCGTCATGCTAAAAAAAGTCGAGCAGCGCAGAGAAATCTCCAGCATGTTCAAATTCCAGCTTATATAATGATGCCACCAATTATTTGGCACATAAATAGAAAAGAAGCGTAATACCTTGGTTATATTCCAAGCCATAGTCACTGTAGTTGCAAGAATCCCAATACTCCCCAACTGAAAATATTGGTTTTGCTCCCTCAATATATTCTTTCACATATTTTGCTGAGTAACTAAATTGGAGCATTATAGATATAATTACTGGACTGCAAAGAAGACCATTTAAAAAAAAAAAAATCAAAACTGCAAACATAACACTTACCCTCTTGCAAAATCAAAACGGAAATCTTGAAAGCCAACACTGCGAAGCCATTTGAGCCAGCCTATAATGTCTTTTCTAACAAATTGTTGGCTATGATCAATATTTGGCACTCCGTTGAAGTTGTCACCAGTGCTTTTATTACCCTGACATGTAATATTCCAGGGTCAGATACATATCACTGTTACATTATAACGAGTTATTGAAACTAAATGAACCATAATGTATATTAGTACCAGTCCACCAGTACAAGACGTAACAGCGCGTTCATCCCACGATAATGGAATTCCATCATAACGGTTATACATTCCTCCATGTCCTTGGCTAGTCCCAATACGATGGTTGATCACTATGTCAGCCATTGCTCTAACTTTATACTGTCTCATTTTTTGAAGTAAGGCTTTTAACAGTTGCTCAGATCCATATGAAGAATTGAGGGAATAAAGGTTTTGTGGAAGGTAGCCTGTAATAAGAAAGCAGCAGAACAAAAAACAAAAAAAAACTATGTTCAGTATATATATATATATATAGAGAGAGAGAGAGAGAGAAAGGGGAGCCTAAGCCAATTAATTTTTGGCTTAGGCTAAGCC
>JAYMTF010000626.1:0-32560 GCA_036897485.1 Pelargonium nanum | reverse complement strand
CCCATATCGTTGTCTCATACAGTCCCACCTTCGCCGGAATGTCCCCCGGCTGAAGCATCCGACAAAGAAGTACGTGGAAATTGAATGTCCATGGACCACCTGTCACCACTCTCTCTGCATCTTTCTCATTATAGAATTCAAATATGAATCGTTGCTCCATATTACTCATCCGATCATCAACAACCTCCATGGTTCTCATTTTCGCCGTCCAAACCGACGCCATCATGTTTTGCATGGCATCGAAGTTGATCACCGCCTGTGTCAAAAACCGGCCCACCACCCGCCACACCCTTCCCTCGTCCGCCGTCTGTCCCTCCTTCCCCATTTCGATCTCCAAACCTCCCTCCTCCTCGCCATCCGACGCCAACATGCCGAACTCTCTTTCGATCTCGGAACTCATTTCGTAACCCACGCCGTTCTGCCAATCACACCCCTGCACCTTCGTTTTGTACTGCCGGAACCCTACACTCTCCTGCGCCGTCGTCTTGTAGTGAATGGAGCCCTAGCCGCCGCCTTTAAACGCTGGAAAAAACCAGAAAAACCCTAGCCTATAGCATTTCGCTAGATAGACCGCTCTCTTGCACTTCACAGTCAATCTACTTCGCAATCAATCTATACATATCATAGTTAACATGTACAATGTGACCGACCTTTTAAACTACTCACAAACATCTCAATAATTAACTTTTTTATTTTTCAAGTGGCCGACTTACCGTGTTTTAGTAAACAAAACACATACAGGGCAAGTGTAGAATAATATTTTATCTTTCTCCATGTATAGCTGGAAATGAAACTCATTATCTCATTCACAAATAGAGCTGCATAAAAAGCTGGGAATGAGCTTAGAGCAAAAGGCTCATTTTTGCCTTAATTTTTGTCAAACATTTGGGCTCATGTAAAAGTTAATTAATTGTTTCCTATGTGGATAAGAAGGAGCCAAAAGAAAGGCAAGTGAAGTTGTTGAACAAACACTTAAAACTTGTGTAGTATAGACAATATACAAGAATGGAGAAGAGAATAAAAAGGCTTCACTAGCTGTTTAGCTAGTGTTTTAACTTTTAAGTGATATAAATCTCATAGCCTGCACGGGCACCATTTTTTTTTTTCCATGCAACAACATCTAAAGGAAAGTTTTAACCTCAGATTTTGAGGGGCTCGGGCGTCTTAAATCATTTGTCTTAATGATTGTTGGTTGACTGTACATTACATTAGACTTTGTACGATCCGACTCAAAATACGAGTCCAATTATGTTTATCTGGATATGTTCACTTTCGGGTTGATTTGCAAGTGCCCAAAAAAGACATTGACATCAATTATGTTTATCTATTCGCTAGCTTACTTGATATCTCTAAGTTTCTTTCCAATTCATGATATGCCAATCGCAAACTCTACATCTTCTCGAGTTAGGGTATCTTTATGTGTGTTTAACTATTATTGTTCGCTTTATTTTAATATTCTTTGGCGTTAAGTAGCTTATGTTAGTTATGTATCTCTTTACAATATTTTATATAGACAATATCAACAATATTAGAAGGGTGATTTGAACCTGATGCCTCGAAAGATTCTAGCGCCCTAAACCAGTACTTGTCCTAATGATTAACTCATTCATACATTTCCACCCTCAATATTTTATCTAATGTCTCTATATCTCTACCATGCTCGACAATACTCATTTCATCGTGATAACGATGTTTACTCTCACACCTGAGATCAATGAAATACGAGACATGCGTTGTTTTTAGTGCGCATGCTTAGGTTGAAGCTTTCATGTTGAATCAACTGAAGCCCATTAAAGCAATTTGGACCAAAACTCAAGTATTAGACTAAAAGTGTTGTACATACAATATGTGCATTGATATTAAGTTTCTTTTGAATTCTCGTAAAAAAGACTCAGCAGTTTCATATTTTAAAATCCCAATTTTATATTTTCGTTTTAAAGTTCTAGAAAAGTTCAGCCCCGTTTGGTTCAATTTTTGACACTTACAATGTTTTCTCTTGCAATGTATTTTGTCTATGTTTGGTTAAGAGATGTAATTAAGAGATAAAACAAAACATATTCAAGTATGTACAAATTTTCTTAAAAGTAATGGTAAGGTTACTATAAAAATCACAAAATAGTTTTTACTTAATTACCAAATATTCTATACAGTACACTCCAGGTAGGCCCTCCCCTCACGGATTTTCAAAATCCAAATTCAAAATTCAAAAAAATTTCCATAAAAAGGAAGCTTCTGAAGAATTGTTCCTTCCGTTCCGTAATATTTCCTAAATTAGAAACACGATCTACAGACCCATCATTTCACTCCTTTAAGCAACCCACGCACGTGAGCCACGCACGCAAATCAGGACTCGAAAGACGGACAAGGACAAAACTGTAATTGCAAACACACATTTTGACTGTATATTTATATTGAAAACGGTTGAAAACGATGACGTGTGATCATGAAGGTGGAGCGTTTTTCTGAAAAAGAAAAGTGAGAGCGGAGCGTATCTCAATCCTTGTTGCCAAACAGACCCTAACCCGCGCCTGTTTTGTCTGTTATGCGACTCAAGAACACTAGAGCCAACTCGCTAAAATCAGACCTCACATTTAAAACTCATTTCATTTCAAGTTTCAACAAACCTCCTTATTTTCAGAATCTCAGCATTCAATTCTCTGTGCAGCTTCTCCGGATCTACCTCCGTCTTCTGGTGAGCTTATCACTGATTGAATGTTCTGTTTTTTCAAATTTCATAAACAATGTCAATGGCTTGATCCTCGGTTTTAGCTACTTGTCTGTCCTGTTGGTGTTTGTCTGATCGTTGTGGCTCGTTAATGTCGTCAAAAGGTTGATCTGTTTTCGCCAAACGAGAAGTCATTTGTGTCTTCGCTGAAATAGAGGTTTTGTGTTTGATTTAGCTGTTGCTGCTCTTGATCGACTGAGAGTTTCTGGCGTTTTGGTGTGTTTTCCATGCTGTAGATTTCAGTTTTGCATGCTCGTAATTTGTATGATCAGATTTTTGTTTCATGATCACTTGTTATTTTTGAAAATGTTTTGCTCGCGCAATTTTTTGCAGTGTGATTAATGTGGCCTCTTCTTTCTCATGGAACAGTTTATGATAGTTCTCTCATTTGTTTCCCCTGTATATTCATAAGGTATAGGCTAATTAGCAAACTGTGTTCTGTTTTTTCTTGAGTGACAAATGAAATGATTAAAAATGCTGAGATTGAGTGACATTTTTTAGGATGAATGGCTTTGTGTATGATTTTCATGATTTCTTGGGGTGTGTTTTGTGTCATTGTCTGGTTTAGAAGACTTTTTCCGTTTCCTTGATGACAAGTGAGAAAGGCTATTTTGTTTTATCCTGATTAAGTACTTGTGTTCAAATTTGTTAGAAAATTTCATACCGTCTATTTAAGCAATTGCTTTATGGTATGATAAAGGATTTAATGAATGCCAAAATTGGTGAGTTGATCCAAGTGAGTTACCGAAAATAAGTTATGATTTTGTCTCGTGGAATTGTTCGATTTTGGTGTACTCTCTGGTTCATTGCTTTTGTGTATAAAATACATACCCTTCCCATACACATAAATACATGTACTACTTGTTGACTGTTAATATACATACATTTCATACATGCAGGGCTATATATCATAAGATGGAACGCCGTAGTTGGCCATGGAAGAAAAAGTCATCGGATAAGACCATGACTGACAAACCGGTGGCAGCATCAGGTTCTGTCAGTGCTTCTTTGTCTTCAATGGCATCTCTTGGAGATCAGGTGTGTAAGGTCTCGTGCTTTTTTTGTTTGATATTTTTGTTCTGTTTTTGTAGTATGCGTCTTCTTTCACCTTTGATATTACAAGTTCTCTGTTGTAGTTACAAGTTTCAGGGGAAATAATTTCATAGGTTAGTCTTATTAATATATTTGGTGCGTTACTTTCTAAATGATCAACATGCATATTTTTCTTCAATGTTTGTTATCTGCATCATGATGTAGAATAATCTGAACTATAATTAGTGATATATTGTGCCTTTTAATATATTAAACTTGAAAATGAATTGTGTGATTTGTATACGTTCTGATTGCCTCTCTCTCTCTCTCTCTCTCTCCGGATGAAAGTAGGGCTTTTTAGTTTTTTATATGGATGGTTGCAGGAAGGCACCTTTGACATCCTTAATTGTCATTTGTTAGATTCACTATGCTCTAACCCAATTATCTATTTGTCTCTAAAGCATATCCTTGCTTATCCTTGTGCTCTCACTGTCTCAGGAAAATTATAAAAATGTAAACTATGTTCAAATATCTATGGATTCTTATAAACATTTGTGTGGGATGGAAGATGAAGTTGGGATATTGAAAGACCAAGTCAAGGCAATGGATGATCAAGTAAATGATTTGAGGGAAAAGTTGTCTGCAGCTCATTTGGAAATTAGTGCAAAGGATAATTTGGCTAAACAGCATGCAAAGGTTGCTGAAGAAGCTGTTTCAGGTATTAGCTAAGTTCATATATTTCCATGTTTAATAGAGAAGAAGACAAGAAGAGAAAAACTATTGCTGTTTCTTATATATATTTAGAAAAAGAAGTAGTGTGACTTTCTTGCAGTGGATGATATCAGATCATTTTCCCTTATCCATTTGTGATGTTATTTTGTGCTGTGTTGAGATCTATAATTCTATATTGCCCTATTAAGTTTCTGAACTTGCCTCTTGTAAAACTTATATAATGGACCCCCCCTTTTTTTTGTACTTTAGGGTGGGAAAAGGCTGATGCAGAAGCTCTCGCTTTGAAGCATCAACTGGATTCTGTCTCAATGTTGAAGCTTGCTGCTGAGGATCGAGCATCCCATTTGGATGGGGCCCTGAAAGAGTGCACGAGGCAGATAAGAAATGTGAAGGAAGAAACTGAATTAAAATTGCACGAAGTAGTCCTTGCTAAAACAAAGCAATGGGACAACATCAAACATGAACTTGAAGCAAAGATTATTGAATCAGATCAAGCACTTCTTCAAGCAACTGCTGAAAATGCTGCACTTTCCAGGTCACTGAAAGAGCACTCAAATTTGATGATGAAGATCAGTGAAGAGAAATCTGAGGCTCAGGCTGAAATTGAAGTTCTCAGGTGTAACATCAAGTCATATGAAAAAGAATTAAGTTCACTCAAATATGAGCTACATGTTTCGTCTAAGGAGCTTGATATCAGAAATGAAGAAAAGAAAATGAGTGTAAGGTCAGCAGAAGTTGCAAACAAGCAATACTTGGAAAGTGTGAAGAAAATTTCAAAACTGGAAGCAGAGTGCCAAAGACTACGTGGCCTTGTTCGCAAGAAGTTGCCAGGGCCTGCTGCACTGGCTCAGATGAAGCTAGAAGTTGAGAACCTAGGCCGGGATTCCCATGAACCTCAGACTCGGAGAACTGCAGTGAAAAATCCTAACCCACATGTTTCTCCATGCACAGAAATTTCAACTGAAAATTTGCATTCCCATAAAGAGACAGAGTTTCTATCTAGACGTCTCTTGGCTATGGAAGAAGAAACAAAGATGTTAAAAGAAGCTTTGGCTACTCGTAACAGTGAGTTGGTGGCTTCAACGAATCTGTATGCGAAGACAGCTAGTAAGCTTAAGAGCTTGGAAGATCAGATACAGGTTCTAAATCAACAGAGAGATTCCCCAAAATCACATACTGGGAACCTTACTGAAGGTTCTTCAAGTCAGTATGCAAGCAATCCACCCAGTGTCACATCCTTTTCTGAAGATGGGATTGATGAGGAAGCAAGTTCTGCTGAGTCTTGGGCGCCGTTCTCGGAAACATCTCAGTCAAAGAGAAATAAGAGCATTGAGAAATTTGGCAAGCCTCAGTGTGCAAACCACTTGGAACTAATGTATGACTTCATTGAGATGGAAAGATTGGCATGCTCATCAATTGATGGAGATATTACTAGTTCTGTTTGCATGGACAAAGAGACTACAATAGAGGATAAAAATATAGTAAAAGATCACTCATCAGTGAGTTCATATATTAAAGAAGCTAACCATGGGTGTACATCGGAGGATTTGGAACAACTAAAGCTGGAGAAGGATAAAATCTCCGAGGCTCTAGCTAGGTGCAGCCAAGATCTTGAGAATACAAAGTTGCAGTTAGAGAGAAAGGACCAGGTTCTAGCAGAACTGAGGTTACAATTGACTTCAACTGAAAAGTCATACTGCCTGGTGGAGACTCAACTGAAATGTGTAACGCAGTCTTATAAGTCACTTGAAAGCAGTGCTCAAGAGTTGCAAACTGAGTTGAACCAGTTAAGAGAGAAAACAGAAAAGCTAGAAAATGACCTTCTTGAAGAACAACGCTCCCATCAGGATGCATCGTCCAGGTGCAAGGATCTTGAAGAGTGCATTCAAAGGTAAGCCCAAAAGTCTTCCCGAAACTTGATTTACTAACACATTTTATGAGACTGTTTTAGTTTAGTAACTGGTAGGATGAATTCTATTACACCAAGTTTTTGAGAAAACTTGAATTTGAGTGGTCTTAAAGTTGAGTAAAAAAGAGTTGTGACCAATTATGTTTTAAATAAGAATGCCAGTTGCTAGTAGTCAATGCATTTCAGGCTACATGTTTAGCTTTATGAGTTGTTTGGGTAGCATTCATTCAATAAGTTTTGGCGTATTTAACTAACTTGTATCTAAATGTACTGTTTCTCTCAGAAATCAGAAGTGCTCGATGTGTTCATCATCTCCTGTAGCTGGTTCTCACATCATGATGAAACAGGTCGGGTGTAAATTCAATTTCAATTTTTTAAAGCATTGAAGTACATTTTAGCTGTGTATAAAATTTCACACAGTAGTAATATATTAAAACTTTATCCTTCTCCAAAAGTTTAATGCTAGTAAACAGTTTTTGTTAATACAACATAATGTATACAGAACAATTGCAGTCTCTTATAGCAATTGAAGTGTCATTGATCTTCTGAAACCATAGAAGTACAAAGAGTTGAGCTTCAATGAAATGATTTTATTTTTATTTTTATTTTTGATTGAATCCTGATGATTCTTTTGTTATTCATTTAGATATGCTATCAGCATCTGTTATAAGTTTGCTGTTAACAAATTCTCACTCGAAACTTTCCAATATTATAATTTCAGGAAAGAGAGATGGTAGCTGCAGCAGAGAAGCTTGTAGAGTGTCAGGAGACCATAAACCTTCTTGGCAGGCAATTGCAAGCTTTGTGCCCGCGTTCAGATAGCATTGGGTCTCAGGACAGTGAAAGGTTTCGACTGGATGAAAGTTTAGTAGTTGATGAACTAAGTCATAGTGAGATCAAATGTGATCTTGCTGAGACTGATTCTTCTGAGAGAGCAATTCTCGCATAACTTTAATTCCTCACGAATTCTCTATGACAGTAGATACCCCCTTTTATCACATTCTCCGAGTCTAACATGGAACAACAATGCATCGATGATTGATCTTACAAGATCTTTCGAGGATAAGGACAAGAAAATGCTGAAAATGTCTTGTTTTCTTGGGCGCTCTTGGAGTAATTTTCCTTGTTGGAGGAAAATATACAAGGTACCTTATTACTGAGTCTTGCTTTATTGGAAGCTTTAACAATTTATGGGCTCTTTGTAAATTGGGCTTTTCTAGATATTGGAATCATATATACATAATATTGTAGTTATTCAAGTCCAAAACTGTGTATCTCTTGCACACTAGTAATGTTCAGTGGATCTGGTTCAGCATCATCTATGATCATTCATTGCTTTAGATTTCAAGGTACTTCTAATAATCGACTAGAAACGTTTTTTCGACATCACAGACAATCTAAAGCTCTTAAACCGCTTGTTCCGCAAGCCTTAGTGTTTGCTATTGTTTATTATTCATAGATATCATCTAATCTCATGAATTTGTATGATTATATGTAGAAAAATCGAACTCATGACTGCTCATCCTATAAATTTTTGGCGCATTATAATATTTTCGGTAGTATAGTACATATAGATTACATGAATATGTTGCGGCCCAATTAAACCACCAATTATTGAATTTGTAAAGCAACCACAAATTTGAACACAAGAAAAGAAAATTCAATACGAAGAAGCTATCCTCAATGTCCCCAGACAAAGTAGTTAGCAGAAAAAAAGTGGAACGGACACATTTGTCAAATTGGGAGACCAAATGATTGTTATTTTCAAAAAAATGTGTGAAGATTAGAGAGATTGATTTGGCAAATGTTTGTGTGGCCTAGAAATTAAGGAAACGGACAATTAGGGACAATTGTGATATACTAAAAATGTTACATTTACAAACATGTTTTTGAATGGCAACAAAACAAGAGACCTAAACCAAATGCATATTACAACCAAAAATCTAGCTGTCTGCTGCTATTTTGGTTTCCATCACCTCAATCCACAACCATTATATTAGTATTTGATTTGTTGGGGTTTCCACAAATATTAATTAATTTGTTTATTTAACAAAGTTGTAAAATTAGGCTTATTATTTTATTCAAAAATGTTTTTTTTTGAATGAGTCGTAATTAATTGAAACAAATACACCGAGGGAGGAAGGAATTTATGCGCACAAAAGAAAAGATCATATTAGTAAAATTTTCATGAGGTGATAATTGATAAGGATTCGACATTACATGTGTGTGAAATTTTTTTAATGATCTAATAAAAATTTGTTATGTTATATTTTTTTAATGAAATGATAGGATTCGAGACATGACGTTCCCATGAAAAAATATAAATCCAAAACCAACTTGAGCTTGGCCATGATTTTTCTCCTTCTTCATGTTATTTATTTACTTATTTTGTTTCAATGACATTCAATTATTAGGGAAACTTATGGCAGGGTGATCATTTTTTATGATCAATTAATAACGCGATTAAGTTTTCGCTAATTACATGTGTAGTAAAATGTGAAATATATGATATTGAATGTGTTTTTACCCTATAGCAAAAAACATGTTTGTGCATATAAAACTTAATCAAGTCAATGAGATGAATGACATGTTCAATTTCATTCATATTTATTTTAATAAATTTGTGAAAGCAAAACGACATGATTCATAGCAATTCTCTCTGTTTCTGTATTTATTTAATAAGTTGCAATGGATCTTATGTTGGTGGCTTAAAGCCTGAAACTATGATATCCAGATCTATCTTCTACAACAAGAACTTAAGTGTAGCTTCAAGAATGATCCTTCTTTTTCTCTCTTTGCTGATTAATTATAGTATTTTCTTGGCATCCAAGAACTTTTGAACAGTCAAACTAATTCAAATTTGAAATCCATCAAAAAACAAAATATCAAGCGTCTCCGGATCACAAATATGATCACGATTCACAAACAATTTCTTTACTCTGCTTGATATTCCTTCACGGGTCCGGTTAGGGGTAAGGAAGTGGCATTCCTTTAAGTTGTGCTATTTCGTTCAATTGTTTATATGCTTTCTTCCTTGCCTTTCTCGCGGCCCGAAATTCCATCTACAGAAGATAATATTCACCATGGACAGTGATCAAAAGAGAACAGAAAATGGTAGGCATATGTAGTTAATCAGTGTGATTCAAGAATCAAGAGCACATACATCAGCAAGAGCAATAGCTTCATTCTCCTTGACTCCTTGCTCCTTCAGCTCAACCACCCGCAAACCATATGTACGAGCAGGAGAGGGTTCACAAGCAGAAATCCTATCGTGAAACAGTATATGTGTAGCCAAACGTTTAATTGAAAGCTTTCAATAGAGAAATGGCAATAAGACAATCTCACATTTGGTATAGTGATAATGAGGCCCTACATAATGCTGTAAAACTATATACTCCCCGTGTCTCCAAAATGAGTGTCCACTTTTTTAATTTTTTTGTAAAAATGAGGATAAAGTTAGTTAGGGTTGGACTTTTCGTTTATATCCTAATGTGCTCATGGGGATATGTTGGTAATTCATGCATAATCAACTAACCAAAAAGGAGAGTTGAATCTCATTTTTTAGATAACTTTTTTAAGAGAGAGTTAATACTCAATATGGGACAAGAGTAGTATTTATGCAATGCAATACAAAAGGTTCAATAATTGCACAACTGTGACAAACCAATAAACTTATAATCAGTACAGTCATGAGCTTCTGAAATCCTCAAAACCGGGCAACCAGTCAGTGTGCATATATCAACACACATATCTTTCAAACAGCAAAAAGCCAAAGCACAGGCAGAGTCAGGCAAGCAGCATTAATAAAATCTTAAATCATACAATTTCTGCTCAAGCAATCATAAAATGTCTCATTCCAACTACTGAAGTTAGATAACAAATTATAACTACTATGGGGCTGATACCAAATCCTCTGTTACTAGTTGTATTGACAGATTTGCAAATTGGACCATCATTATTTTCATGGGCGTATAGATAGCATTTCAGGGATCAGGGTATCCAAGTGAATAAGGAAATGACATGTTTTACGAGCTCGATAGTATAAACAGACACAAAAATAAATGCTAAAGCTGCAATGAGGAAACTACAAAGAGGAACAAAGCTTACTTGTTGGTGTTCTCTATTATAGACCCTCCATATTTCTTGTACAGCTGCCGAACATAAAAATCCTCAGGTTGGGTAATCTTCTTAAATGTTCCCTCAGGAAGAGGAAAAGTAGCAGGCGGCGCTCTAGATGACACAGTAAAGTGAAAAAGGCAAATTAATACATACACAGCAGTGACCACAAAATATATCATTTTTCTTCAAAAATACCCAAATGAGCCCAATACAATACAACAAAACAAAACAAAAAATGCCATTCTTCAACCAAATAAAAGTCCAAATCTCCATGTGCCAACCTTTGAACTTAAGCATGGAAGAAGCCTAATTTCCATCCAAAATATCCTAATGATCTCAATACTCTATTGATGCAACAAAACCGAAAAATTGCAACAATTCTTTAATTAATTAAGTTCAAATCTCCATCTACCAACCTTTGAACTAAAGAAAGGTACAATTTGTTAATTTACCAACTCCTATAAAATTATCTAACTAATAACAACGTCACACATCAAAACCCTAAATATTGTAAAAGATAGGCGTGAGCATATATACAAGGCCATAGTTAAAGAATTCTTATGAATAATAATAAAAAAACTCGAACTTTGGAGTGAAGCTATCAAGAAGAAAAAGAAACAGCTACAGTAGCAAGACTAAGAAGAAGTATCAAGTATACTGTAATATAATTAGCCAAAAGATACTATGACAACAAGGACCCACGACTCTACTATAATGGATTTTCAGATATGAGGTGATGCTGTTTAAGCGAAGAAATGAAATGGAAAAGGGGTCTTTTCTTAATGTTCTGATATTCAAGACCCAAACTTTAATCTAACAAGATTACTCCAAAGTCAAGGTCTTTATATGGGGTGCACTCACATATTCTGTTTTGAATGCGTGGGGTTCTTCTTCTTCCCTACTGATACCTATCTTTTTTGTCTTTCTCACCAACCCTCCAATGGAATGAAGACTTAGTTGAAAACGAGGGCAACTCACTCACTATCTCTATTCATACAGGTCAGACGCTTTAAAGCATATATGAATAACCAGCATTCCACTTGAGTCCGAAGCTGCTAAACCCCCAAATGGATCAAGCAAATAAAAACTTTGATCAAGTCAAACTCTGCCCCCTCAAACTAAAACCTAATTACCAATGTCGTAATACTCAACATCATATGAAACAGATACAAGCGTCAACTGTCCGCAAACCATTTCCGATTGGCACAAAATACTACAAAATCTCTACTACCCTCGATTTTGCAGTAATCTTTCGAATCTCGCCACAATTTGACAGAAATATTATTTATATGTGAAATTACAAGTAAAACAGAGGAACAAAAAGAGCCTTTTTTTTATATCTCCTGAGCTTCACTGGTCAAAAGGGTCTAAAATTATAAGAACAAATGAGATAAGAAACAGCAAAACATGTAACCTACATGGATAGTTTTATAAGAAACAAGAAAGGAAAAAAAAAAAGTTGAGAAGGAGGAGAAGAGACTGACTGTTCCATGGCTTTGAGCCAAATAGGCTCGGGCTTGGCGAGACCCTTGACGAGCCTCCTAGTTCGACTCAGAAAATCTCCTTTCATGAAAGACGCCATATCTCTCTCTCTCTCTCTACCTCTCTGCTCTCTGCTTCCGATCTGTGTTCTACTCTTACTGGAAGGGTTAATCGAAGAGACAGTGGATATGGGCTTCCAAATAGTATGGGTCACAAATTGGGCTAAAAGCCCAATTTAGTTTTTTTTTTTTTTTTTTTTTGAGAACCGGCGAGGGTGTGGGTTTGGTGGTTGCCGGAGTGGCTTAGGTTAGCGGTGGACGGTGGTTGCGCTTGATGATTGACAGAGTGGCGGTGGAGAGAGAGTGTGTGTCTGGCTGTTTTGAATGGTAGATGATGAAGATATATACGAGTTATGAGGTTCATGATGAAATATTTAGGACAACTTTTGAATTATACGAAAATAGCAAAACATTAGTAGGGCACGTGGTGAATATCAATTATCAAATGACAAAATGAATTGTAGATGGTTTTTAAAGTATATATGTGTGGCAAAACAAAACAAAAATGGTAAATTTCATATAGTTTATTCGTCAATTTTCGACGATTAATATTAACGAAATGGTACACTGTCTTATGACGTAAAAGAAACGTGAGGAGATTTGATGGATTTCGCCAACAAATTTGAAACAGAGCAATTTATCTGAGCTTTTAGAGGAGATGATGCAAGTTGTACGAGAAGGGTGTAAACATGAAACTAGTTAACTGTTGAGAAAATGTGGGCAATACTGCAAAAAGAATTTTCGTAATTACTCCAATAAAAAACGTCGCTCGTTAAAGTATGCATGTAATGTACTTCATAGTTTTTTTTAAAATATATTAAACTTGACACATTTCAAATTTTTTAAAGAAAGTAGACTAAACCATAAGTATGAACAAATTATTCTTAGTTCAATCAATACTACATTGAAAAGGGAAAGAAAAAACTGAGAAGGCCTATAATCAGGCCACAACAGACAACCTAGTAAGGTTGCTAAAAATACAACACAATTCCCTCATGAATATTTTACTTGATTGATCATCACATTCTCTACTGATATCAACTCAGTATCAGCTTCCTCAAAAGGCTCAAATACATAGATAATATACATAGACCTAATTCATTAGTAACCAAACAGTCAATAGGTTTTGGTTAGAACCACCCCACATAGCTGAGCAAACCATAAATCATCTAAAACAAACATATGATCAACCAACAAGAAGAAGCAGCAGCAACAACAGCAAATTGTTCATCGGATCGTCGTTATGAGAGATCGAAAAACGACTTCTTCGCAAGGAATTGTGAGTCCCATGTGATGGTTGAATCCAAATTCCTCCTCAGCTCTCTGTAGGAGGCTCTGGAACTGAGGATGAGACAGCCAAGAAATGGGCACAATGTATCTGCTTCTGTTCTCTCCCACATACACAACAAAATGTCCTTTCGGGACGTCCTCCGGGAGGCCCTCGTAGCCCCCGTTGCGCTTCCCGAAGCTCGAGCATCGCTTGACTATTTGCTTGAGAGCTGCAGGCTGAGGAAGCTTGTTGGATGGTTTTCTGATAGCCATAGTAATTAACAAGTGTTGTTGCTGTTGTAGGGTTGTGGAGAGGAGAGGCTAGTTTTGTTGGTGTTTTGGAGCTGAGATTTGTGATATTGAGAGATAGAATATAGAGAAAAAAGGGGTATTTATGGGATAATTTGAGTGGTGAGAGATGGATATAAATATTAAGCAACAAGAAAATGAAGAATGTGTACAAGGACATGCAGGTTTCAAGCCCCCATTGCCCTACCCTGTTGCCTCCTCTATTCGCTACATGGGACCATTTTGCTGTCCAAACTATTCTATGGCCAATTCCGATGTTAGGACTTAGGAAAGGCCAAACTTTGTACGTACTTACTCCATAAATTAATGACAAAGATACGTAAGCCGATAAACAATCTCATCTACGATTTTAGAGTTAATTTGCGAAAAAAGTTGACAAATATTTTGAATCTTGTGTGAGCAAAACTTGAAGAAGATTGCGTTCAATTGTTTGGTAAAATGCATAAAATGACGACTTAAAAAAGACAAGTTCTTGCAAAAACTCCTTTAAAGAGCCAATTCTTACAAGAGCTCAAAGCCTCCGATAGAATTTTGGCTTCCTTTGAGGATGAGAGATAGTGAGTAAATTACTTTTTTATCCTTATAAAATAAGATTTGGTCTTGGCCTACTATAGTAATTTAAATTACTCAATTAGTGCATATGTTGGTTATAATTTATTTTGAACAACATTGAACATCGTATGACAACATATAAAACAACTAATATTATTAAGTTTTTTTTTTTTTAAAAAATACTTCATATCCATTTTGGTCATTTCGACAATTGATATCCCCTTACAGTTGTTTTTATGCAAACATACTACTACACAAAACTCAACTTTTTTGGAACAACTACTTACAATTTTCAAATAGTGTTACCAAACACAGCCTTACAATTTACTCTTCTTTTAAGTTTAAGAAGATGTTTAAATTTAAAATAATTATAATAAACACTATCACAAGACTTCTTCAACAAAGATTATGATTTTCATGATGCAACCATGTCATAATTAATTATAATGTAACTACACATTAATGCATTCATATAAAATCATCCGTATGCTCTCTGCCTAATGCATATAAACTATTGATCCAGCAACTAATAGTTGTTTCTGTCTCAAATAATGCCATTATGTTTCTAAACATCTGCCCAAACCCTAAATCACTCCATCAATGCTTCTATGAATAAAATTAAGCACATGATTTTTCAGTTACACAACACATCATTTTTCAAAGTTTCATAATTTTCGAGCACGTATGATAAAAAACAAACGACAATCAAAGTAATGAAACGACGATACTCTGCAAAGCACACAATGTCCTAGTTTAAAGGGGGAAAAAGTGGTTAATTTGGCACATATAAAGAGTGGATTAGATAAGTCCAAGCGCACACTAATCATGTAACCATACCATGAGATTTTTTCATATACCGTCCTTCAGTTAGCTCATAGAACCGTCCAAGAAACATTTTCCATCTGCAAATTCCATTAGCACGCAACAAAACAAAAGCCAATTGGGTGCTCCTGCTTGGTGAAAAATAAATTTCTGCATAAGACAAACCAATGAGTTTTGGACACATTTTTAGCAAGAAAAAGCTTGTGCAGTCCATTATGCTAGCAAAGGAATGTCTTGGGATATTAGGGAAGCTAACCCATGTGACCTACCTTGCTATAATGGCTTATGGTTCACAAAATCTAGCTCCAACCTCATTGTCAACACAACATTTACTTATTCCCCAAGGTTATATCTTATAAATGCCCCTAAAAGGCTAAACCAAACTCATATACAACACACCATGTGATGGGCTTCACTCAAACATCCATTAGCCGACCTTCAGGCAGGACTACCACACAAAATCTCACCCTTTCCGAGTGTGAGCAAAGACCCTGGAGATCGAGAAGTTTCCTACCAACTCGATCCACGTTCAAAGAATCAAGATTCATGCTGAGGCTAGAATACGATTGCCCATGAGATACACAGGCGCCTCCCCATGTTCTGTGACCAAAAATGATTTATCTGATAGTCTCAGGACTGGAAGATAAGGATTCAGAAGATAGTCCATCAACGTCAGTGAGAGGCACTCACTCCATACAGCTATTAAACAAGAGGTATTCTCTTTAGCAGAAAGTGACCTTGTCCGAGCCCAGGTCCAGGTGCAATCATAAGCATGTGAGGGCCATGTTACTTTGTCTTCAATCAAAACTCAGCAGACCAGATCTCACCCTAACTTCCTAGGACATATAAGGAATCCACATCCAGTCATATCAAATCAAACTACCCCATCACTGCAAAATATAAGTCCAATAAGCCAGCCTTGTCCAACCTTCAATGAGTATATTTCAGACCACAGGTATATATAGTAACATATCTATTTACAATTTATTTCTACTGAGATAGAGCCGCCACCAGTATCAGATAAAATAGAGCGAGCAACATCATCTTACGTACGAAACAGTAAATAGATAAGATAAAAATAGACCAACAGGTACCCTACGCATGCAGCAGAAAATTCCAAGAAAACATGAAAGAGATGGTAAGATGCTTTTTCTGATTAATTCAAGAATATAACTTCAGTAAATTCCGTTTAATAAGCTCAAACAAAAAATAACATAGGTCAACCTTTCAAATCTCAGTCTTCTCAGTATCTTAATCTTCTAAAGTCTAGGATCATGTTCCATCCCATTAAGTTCATTCAGGCCCTAACAACTGTTTATATCTAGTGTAGGGGAAAGAAGGGCATCAAATATATGTTCATAAAAAGTACAAACCGCAAACTAGAACAGTGAAATCTGCCAGAATGCTTACGAGACCCTAAGAATTAAAGTCTTATTAGTCCAGGTATTCCTTGTACAGCAAAACAAAAAACAAAGCCATACTAAGAAAATAATTCAAGGGATGTCCTATCGTTTTCCAATCAGCCAAACTATTTTTCTTTCATTTGAAACCATGGGATGGACTTTGGAGGTGGGGCAGTCCAACGGGTTTGAACTCTTTGTGGAGGGCTGTGACACAGGCACAAATAAGCAATACCAAACAATGAATGAACACCACACCAGAAAAAAAGGACCATATAGGATATACGAAAAGACAAGATTCTAATGCCATAACAAGTCCTTCTAACTTGGTACACAGCTAGCAGTCACACCCTCAGCCTAAGGAATTGCTTGGACGTACAAAATACAGACAGAGGAGAGACGCAAAGGACTCAAAACAGAACAAAACTAATACTCCGTACAAAGCAGAGTAATGACCCATCAATTTTCTTTTCAGAATTATCACCAACCACCAACATACTAAAATAACTGATTTTATATAGTTACAACCCGTGATCATAAAGTTTTGAACCATCCAATGAGCTGCATAATTCCATGCCGCAAACTTTTAGTAGTAGAATCAATTTTAGACCTTTTTTTTTATTATCAAGGTGTAACCAAGGAGATAGAAGTGTAAAATAAATATTGCAGAAACGCCACATCTATTGAAACCAAGATATTACGGCAGAAAGTAACATTTTAGATTAAATTAATGGTTCACCCATGGTTTTCGCATCTCTTTCATTTGTTGAAAATGGTGATGAAAAGTCTCACATTGGGACAATATAGAACGAATGAGATACATATAAGGTGGAAATCAAACCCTACTAACAAGGTTGAGAATTTAGTGTGGGAAGCCCAATATTTAAAATTTAACATCATTAACTTTCTTCTTTGGATCCTCAACATAAGGGGCACTTCCACCCTAATTTCAGTAAATTGAACCTCAGTGTGATAAACAGAAGCCATTAATGACTTTTAACTTACTTCATTCAAGATGGATGATACAGTGAGGGAGTAATGTGATTTAAAATTCAGCACCAGTATACAAACAAAACAAACCAACAGGTTTGATTGTTGTCAATTTCCCAAAAAGAACCACTCTGAGAGAACTGAGAATGGTCAAGCGGGTGAAAGAGAAGGACAAGACATGCTGCTTGCCTTGACCATAATGCTGCCAGTAAACATTTTGCCACTTTCTTCTTGGTTCTTTCCAATTTTTTAGAGGAAGACATTTAACAGAATGAATGTTATAATGCAACAACAATAAATGCAACATTTCTGCATTAAACCCCCATTGAGGTACATTTTGACTGCAGATGCAGACATACATACTAGGAAAAGGGATATACAAAGCAAACAGACTACTCATCCGTATTAACATTTTCCTGTTGGATGAAAATAATTGTGGCGCATATATTAGTCTTCAGTCAATCATTTCTTACAGGAGAAGGAATTAGATCAGAAAAGGGATATACAAAAGAAACCAAAAGATCTCTAGACTAGATAATCCTGATGATTACATTCCATTATCAAGCATGTATCTTCTACATTTAAACTGATGAAGAAACTAAATGGAAATTCTATTAAGTACAATGGAATATGCATTCACTAACCAGAGGCCGGTTTTAATACTTGAGGCATTCCATCCATTGCACTCAGTTGTCTTTTCAGCTTCACAATGTGTGCTTGCACCTATCATATCACATCATGAATACTGTTAAAGAAAACCTTCCCCACAAGTTTCTAATTAATTATTAGTTAATCAATCAATCCACTTAAATGGGTAAGCAAGAATAAGTGTGAAAAGCCAAAACAAAAAAGAGAAAAAAGAAAAGCTGACAAGTGAAAATGAATTTTATAAATAAAAAAATGTAGTTCATGAATATAAATAATTCATACCAAGATCGAACTTATAACCATCTAAAAGTTTGACAGCCTTGCAGGGCAGGCCAGAGCACTTAAATCGCCTAAGAATATGACACTGATGTTCTCAATAACATTTAATGCACCAAGTAGCATTATAATTATACAAAACATTATCATATAGTCAGAACAATAAATTAAAAGTTTAAAACCTATATTTAGCCATTTTAAAACATAATACTACCTCCGTTTCAAATTAAATGTCGTTCTAGAGTTTTTCACAAATATTAAGAAAATATGTTAAATGACTTTCTTACCCTTAGATAAAGACATAAAATTCATCATTGTTTGTCCATTACTAATATATTTACTCAACTTTAATGTTAAAAACTTTTCATCTTCTATATTAAAGTCATTATGACAAAGGGCATTATGGGAAAGTCATGTAAATGTTTGCTAAAAGTGGAAAGTGACATTTAATTTGAAACAAAAATTGGACTCTAGAATGACATTTAATTTAAAACGGAGGAAGTATAAAACAAATACCTATAATACATGAGAGCTCAGCTAGTATAAGCTTCCTCAAAGACTTCACAAATAAACTATGTAACTCCCTCCCGCCAATTTACATATTATATTTTTTATGACCTTCATCAGAATCATTTACTTCTATAAACCTCTTGATAATTATAACTATGCTATATCTGTCCCACAAAGAATCACTTTTTCCATATAGGTCTACGCCAAAATGGTTTCTCATTAACCTAAGATCAACGAACTAGGAGTGTGAGGTGTTAGTTTACTTATTCCTTTTCTTTAAACAGCTTATTGTGGGACTGTAACAGTAAGATCTTTCTTGACCCATCTGATTAAGGCAATAAAATGAGAGGAAAGATAGGATAGGATAAAACAGGAGGGAAAAGAAATGAATGGAAAGAAGGCGACTTTCCCTCCACTTCTTTGAAATTCTATGTCAGATAGCAGATTTAATGAGACAGAAAGGACGTAAATATCTAATTATTTAACTAGCCTGCCCTGATTTTATATTTGGCAAGCAGGATAGTTAAAGAAATTTTAAGATGAGGATAAGGGATAAGTGAAACCTCTCGAGTCTCAACGACTAAGCCCCTAAACTTATCTAAACAATGAGGGTCTACCTTCTTTCTTCTGGTGCCCTTGTATGCAAACAAGATGTCAAAATAAAAATTCACCGTAACTTGCACCAAGAAACCTATTTGAGAGTACACTCCCTCCATCCCTCAAAGAGTTTCCTCTTCTACATTAAAATATTGAAAGTTCTATATTAATATAATATTCCAAATCCTGAATGTATGCGAGTATTTGTTAGTTGTCTAATAAATTAATGATTTTTAAAAAGGTAATTTGGGAAGAATAACATAACAATGAGTTGCCATTGTGTTTATTTAACTTTCTTTATACATCTTAAAAAACCAATGCAAATACTTGTTGATGGATGAGGGAGTGCTAATTACCACCAAAAATTAAAAATGCTTTGGCCAAATAATTACTTAACGATAGAGCATAAAAAAACCAAGTCATTCTGACCTGTTGCCGAGCTGTTGCGAGTTTTAATAGCTCATCTGCCTCAGAGAAATTTGTAAACCACTGGTTTAATGGATGATCTTTGGTATCACCTCTCTCTTTGTCATTCATATTACCAACTGGTACTGCAGCAACCAAATCATTAGTTTTTGAAGTAATTATAACGAAATCCAAATATTAGGAAGGATTTTTACCAGGAGCAGGCAAGTTAACACCAGCAGGAAGCCGGGGCACATTTACAACTGGATGATTCTGAACACGAGCAAAGAAACCCTCCAAAGGATCAGGAAAGACAACCTCATTGTAAGATTCCACAACAACTGGTTTCTTAGTTGACTGGGGACCAGATTCATCTTCTGGATACAATTTCAAATGATGATACCTGTAAACCAAAGGAACATTAGTAATTGAACTTCCTCTTCTATGGGTAAAGCACTATAATGACAGAGCATGAAACTCACAGATCTAGCTGTTTATCACAAACATCGCTGTGAAAAAATAGTGAGATAGCAATTTCAAATTCGCCCCAGCCACATTCTGTCAACTCAAATGGAGGAGATTCAACCACTCTCGTAGGATTGTTGAAACTTGGATGCAAATGAAACACAACCTTTTTTATCACCACCCCAAGATCTTCATTTGTTGCCCCGCGTACATAGACACTCCATTTATGTGATTGTGACCTGTTTAATTATCATAGGTATATGAAAACTGATCAAAGTATCAAACATATTGCAGAGATCTACCAAAAGAAAGAGAGGGGGAAAGATGACGATGCCTGTCCTAGTGCCCTATTCTCCAACCTCAACCAAAACATATAGAAGAATCAAAAGAAACAAAGAAAAAAAAAACTTACTCGCTGGCCTTCCTACCAAGATAAAATGCAATCGTTCCATATACAATTGGTAAAGAAATCTCAACATCTTTAATTTTGCGGTTTGAACACTGCCAGAAAAGGTAAAGTATAGTGTTATATCTTACAAGTTAGATAACCAAAATTGGAAATTTGTAGATGTAGAGCAGGAACTGCGGGTTCTATACATGAAATGAGCCAATTTCTTCTTCCAAACATCACGAATAACAACAAATTTTTAAGTTCAAAGTCTTGCAAATTGAAAAATAATACAAGATGTTGATGTACAACTTGAAAATGAACGTGGTGAGGAACTTATAAACAACCTTAAAAGGTACATAGCAGGTTAACCACAAAAATTAGTGATATTTGCAATAACAATTTACATTTAAAGTCCCGGTTCGAACTTCTGACAGCTAAAAACTCATTAATTAGTTCACATAACAGCTGAATTGTGAATTTAAGGCCTTATGTTTACTAATTTCAAAATCTGCAGTTACTTCAATACACACATAAATAGCAAGAAATAATTGTATGCATGACCTCAAAAGGTGGTGTAGATGATAACCTAAACTTCAACTAATATGTTAACATCACTCAAAATAAAATAATCTTAGCTCAAAAATCCAAATTTGAAACATACAACGTAGTGAAAAAATACATATGAAGCTCAAATCACTCGCGAAGATGAGTTTCTGTTTTGATGAATACCTTTTTGTCAGCATCTTCAGTGGGTTTCACCATCAGAGGGCGCTGAGGGTTAGGGGTAGAGCCGTCATCGTCTGTTTGGTTTTCTTCTTGTTTCCTCACAGACATTGCGTAGGTCACTTGGAGCAGAATTAGGGTTACAGAAATTAGGGTTTTGTGTGGGAAATTGCATGCATTTAAGGATTGCAGCAAATTGGGGAGAGAGTGGAGGGTTTTGGTGTTTTGCCCAGGTCTGGAAGTTCCATCCTTTCTTTACTTTCACTTTTGGAGCTTTTGCGTTCCACGTAAGCACGTAAGCACAACATGAAAAATGCTATTTGTCCAAATTATTTACAAAACTTTGGGTAGAAAATGACGTGACAGTCTATGTGACAATCACTTTTTCTTATTTTTATGGTTTAATATTAAGTTTAAACGAATTATACCACGACACGTATGATACCTCCCCCACCCATGACTCTTTTGCGCGGAGCGTCTGGTTTATAACACATATTGTACATTTGACAAATTTTAATTCGTCCAAATCATCATCAAAATATTTGATGTGTCATACCTAAGTAATTGACACATCATTTTGTACAAAATTTTGTACATATAGCATTACTCGCACAAGATATGTCCATTTTGAAAGTGGGAAATTCCATAGGAAAAAAATGAATAATTAGGTTCATGTTGACTAATTTTTTTACCTTTAATAATCGAGTTGTTTTCTAGTCAAACTCATGTAACCCGTCCTTTAAGTCTGGTTGAACGAGTTATAAATAAATCGTGTATCTTTTATTTTAACTCATCAAATTAAAAAAAATGTCAATTTTCAACATATTATATAAAAATAACTCATATAAATTAAAAAGAAAAAAGAGTCTCAGCCAATAAATCATGGTCAATGAGGTGATGTCACATCATCTATTAACACCTATATCAGCCCCAATGAATTTGTGAGCGCGGACCACTCTGTCCCTATCCATTTCCTAGAGTTTCAGCCAGTTTATAATGACTGAGATTCCTGACACACTAAATTAAATTGGTCAAATGTAAATAGCATTAGTGTGTTATTTCTATAAACTATTAATTAGAGTGAGAGTTCTACCAAATATGAAGTTTTTTTTATAATCATTATTATGCTATGATCATCTTACCAAGCTTTTTGACTAAAACCGAAATAAAACCGAAATCGACTCAGTTTTAACTGAACCGAATTTTGCGATTCAAAGCTCATTTCGGTCGGTGTCGGTTCTTATATTTTGAAAACCGCAGATTGCGGTTCAGTCCAAAAATTCTGTGGCACGGTCGGTTAACCGACCGTGCACAGTCCTAGCCATGAGCCAGCCGCAATTCTCACGACTGAAGCCCACTGGGCCTGTGAGCGACTTTTGGTAGGCGGGTTGCGGGCCAAAAGCGGGTTGGCAGGTCAAACGTTTTTCCCCCTTGCAGTCCTAGGATTCAATTAGGACCAAAATAGATGTAGTTTACAAATTGCATAGAAGTAGATGAAAATATATACAAACATCACCAACAGTCTAGCATCACTTGCTCTTCTACAAGGAAGACCTTAAAATGTAGAATGTACAAGATAGCTCTACATTTTGTGCATACATATATTACAATTTACAGAGAAGATAGAGGTAGTTGTAGACTTGTAGGCTATTTAGAAAGAGGATGGTACTGAAGAAGTAGAGAGCAATCCGGATAGGAGGCTGATTATGAGAGCAGAATTGTAAGTAGTAGGCTCGGCTTGCATACTATTGTTTCGGGAATCAATGTACGTTTCGTTCAGGAAAGGACCACCAACCATAGCTCCTGTGGCCAAATTTGGGTTCGGGTTCGTGGAGTTAAGCCACTTGAACCCATCACTGCACCCAGTTTTGGCCTCAACTGGGATTGAAGATCCTCTGTGGTGTATGTTTTCTGGGTATTTGCTTCCATAACCAACAAGATAGCTCATCTTCATTGGATTGTCACCCAATACATAATCAGCCTACACAAAGCCACAGCAAATTAGACACTAAATTTGTACGTATAGTTGGAACCAACGAGATTTATACCTGAGAGATGGCAAACTTGCGAAGATCAGCTGGCTCGTAAGATTTCCTGTTGCAGTACAGAGTTTCGGTTTGTGAAGCGAGCATGTAATCACTGTAAACAACGGCTAGAAATGCCGAAGCCAAGGAGTACTGAAGAGGGTTCCATGTTTGCACCCATATCAAGCCGCCTGCGTTGTATATTATGTGTCAAAACGGATGAAAACAGAGAATTGTGCACAACAAATGTAGCCAAAAAGTGGGTTACGTAGTAGAGAACACGCACATTAAGTGCACATAGCCTACGTGTGAAGATCTCAGAGTGATACCAATCCGCTCACCTCTCTGCTGAGAAATGTGCACAACAAATGTAGCCAAAAAGTATAGTAGAGAACACGCACATTAAGTGCACACATGCCACGTGTTAGCAGAGAGGTGAGCAGATTAGTATCACACTCAACCTTCTTCTCCACTGAGATCTTGAAACGTAGGCAAATGAACACGAGCCTGTGTACTTTTCCAGCATAATATTGAACATTACTGTTTGTTCTGGCAGATGAGGCAGCTGGTGAATCTGGTACAAGACTGCACATGATTGCCTCAGCAGTTTTCCTATACATCTGGAGGCCTAGATTCTGCTCAACTGATACACCTTTTGCACCAAAGAAATTTACCCTCGACAGTAGTACCTGCAGCTCCGGAACGTTAATTTCAAACAGATATGATTTGATCAAACTAGCTAGTGTAAAACTAGATCACCTACCTGAGTCCCGGCATGCTTATCGTCCCAACTAAGCCAGTTAAGATGTCCCCAGCTAGCAAACCCTTGCCCGTCTTTCTCAGTTAAGTACGTGAGGTACGCGTCGTCTCTAGTAGCATGATATAACCAGGCAGCTGCCCACAAAAGCTCATCTCCATAACCTGTAGAGTTATAGTAGTCCTGCACCTGAGGGACACTCACACTGTAACAACCTCTATAACTATCAGCAAACACAAACAACTGTTTGGCATGTCCGAGGAGCGAATCTGAGTAATCTTTGTCGATGTTCCTGAAAACCAGTGAAGCTGATGCCATAGCTGCAGCTGTTTCTGCTGCAACATCTGTCCCCGGGAAAGACGTGTTCACTTGAATCACAGGCCTAATCTCTGTCATGTCCTCAGGCCTTACCCAACATTTGTGGTCCACTTCAGGATCACCAACTTGAATGTACAGAACATTGGCTGAAGGATGGGAATTGATGAGATAATCTGTAATCCATCTGAGCGAGTCCCGAGCATGCCCCGCCTGCTTCACTGCATTCATTTGGTCGCCGTACTCAAGAATTGCCCAAGACAACATTGTAGCAGTGAAAGCCATTGGAAAACCAAACTTGATCAAGTCTCCAGCATCATACATTCCTTTGGATAGATCCAAGTTCACTTCACTACCATCTCCCATGCCCGAATCGCCTCTCCACTCAATCCTGTTATCCACCAGTTTCCCAGCTGAATAACCAACAATCAAACCAAAAACCATTAAAACTAATACACAGCAAAGGAATTGAATATTTTGCTGAAAAAGTTTAAAAATGTACATTTCTGAACATCAAGAAACTGCATAGCTATTTGTAGAGCATCCTCGTATTTCTTGACAACTACTCTCGAGTCTTGACGATACTTGGAGAAATGAAACTTCCTCAAAACAGTGAGTACAGCCATGGAGATGCAACCAACTCCGAGCATCAACACAAGCAATAGCAAGAACCAGCGCAGCTTCTTGGATGGCTTTGATTCTTTAGCTTCCATTTCAAGTTTTCAAGAACATGAACACAACATACATTCAAACTATCTGTGCAACCAAATTATGTTTTCAATCTTTTTTGGAATGACAATTGGTGAATCTGGAAAAAGTTGGAGCCTAAACTGAGGAAGGATTCCAAGATCCTGTTAAGTACTAGAAGACAACATTGGCCGCCTAGCTAGGATGATCCATATATAATGTCTGTTGGATTTGTGGGGTCTTTACGTGACGTGGAAGTTTAGATGGCACCAAAATGCAGACCAGATTGTTGGTATGCTTGGAATCTGGTAAAAATAAAGATCGTCGTCGTTGACATATATACAAGTCCGATACTTCCAAGCAAGGGAATATTTACAAGAGCAAAGAGAATAAATGGCTTTACTATTGGCTTCAGTACGGCATGATAGAAAATCAGAAAAATGATTGGACAACGAAGCTGACACATTTCAGTTTATTATACTCTTTTCAGTTAAACACAACAGTATAATGATAAAAACTACAAAGTCTATGCTCTAAAATAGACAAGAAAATGGCAGCTTTCAGACATTTATATTCCTTTTGGATTAGAATTTTCTGAAGAAATGTCTAAACTGAAGTCATTTAACATTTTTATTGAAGACAAGAACTGCAAGCATATACCTTGTGCATTGTTTTCATTGATCACTATTGTCATTTTGTAGTTTCTCCAACTTACCTACATAACTAATTCAGCTGAAACCAAATGTTTTTACAACCTAGTAATGATGAAAAATCAATGAGTCCTGATGTTAATAGCTTTCGCATCATCTAATAATTTTCTTCTCACTTTAAAGAGCTTTTCCAGAGGATTGTCCAGTGCAGGCAAAGCATATTTTTAGAAAAGTTCCTTAACCTTTCACAACAGTTGCACACTACAGTTATGTCTTGAATTAATTCACTTCATTAAAGCTACGTCTCAGATTTTAGGAAAGAAAATGATCTCTTTTCTTGCCTTTTACACTTTTCTAAACATGGAACCAGGAGTTAAAACAATTCTATTTCTTTTGAAAAAATGTAATGAATTCATATAAGTTTGGCAAGTGTTTATATAATTAAATGCACATGAAAAATACATATCCAAAGTACATGTTTTACAAAACTACAGACAATCTGGCTGCCTAAATTGAAATGCATGGTAGAAATATCAGTTTCTTGATAGCAAAAGACAATTCAGAAACAAAACTTGCAAACAACAGAGTTTCGCAAACTAACCTTGTAGCGCCCAGCTCGTCTCAGGAACAAGCTCAGACCTTAGGCATTTAGAGGCTGCGGCTAAGGCTTCTTAGCTGGCAATGGGACATAAATGATGGCCATTGTAATGAATATAGAGAAACAACACTCTTTATGAATCACACATGCAGTAATATATAGTAAAGCTGTGGAGAATCTATAGCTTTAAACCATTCCATCAATAACTTCACTAATGGAATAGACTGATATAATTGTGAGCAAAATTTAAGAAAACTACAATCATGTCAACAAATTAAAACTAACAAGCTATATAAAGAGCAATGACCCTAAATGACACCAATTAAATTAAGAGAAAAAAAATATCAGATAAAAGGTAAGGTACTGCGATTCAGTGAAATCAACTAGTGAAGATGTTACCTTACTATTTAACACTAACATCCGGTCAATAAATTTGTAGGTGCGGAGCGCTCACTCGAATATATACATCTTCGTTGTGTCTTGAGTTCCGGCCAATAATTCTTTGGCATACTCTCCTTCCCCTAAAATATGAGGGTTTGTGACTTAGCCAAACCGCCAAACCAACCAACGAGTACATATTGCGCTCACTCGAATTCATATTCCCTATGACTCGATCGAGCCAATAATTCTTTGGCTTAGACCCCTTCTCTCAAAAGTGAGGAATTGAGACTCAACCAAACAAGCGAGAGATCTCACTTTTATAGGAAAGCTCAAATTCATTTTTTTGTGTATCAGCCAAAATTATTTTTCAGTCAGCAGCTTCCTCCCAACTAAACCTAATTTAATGAAAATTTCTCTTTTTCTCAAGAAAATCTACCCGCGTCCATTATTGCCATTTCCCGCCGTTTTCTCAGCAACCAAACAGGAAAAGAAAATTCCACCAAAGTTGGCTCAGAATTACAGTCTCACGCTACTCCGTTGATCTTCATCAGCTACCCAAATTAAGCAGTGGAAAATCACGAGAGTTTTACACATAATGAACAAGATCGAATTTTTCTGATATGTCCATTAGCAGATACATCGCCGGAGTTCGAGACCTTTCGCCGGCGGCGGCTTTCGCGTTAAGGTTTTCAGTTGGGTTTAAGACATCCGATGTTAAAAAGACAATCTAATCAAATTCAAACACCACACTTTGATGTAAATGCAAATAAATTCGAGAGTTTCAGAAGAAGAAAAAAACATCTTTATGTTTTTCTTTATTTATTTTTAATTTTAAGGTGTGAGTGAAACTACAAATATAGGTCTTCGTTTTGTCAACGCACTCCTACTTTTTCCTTTTCCTGTGGGTCCGGATAGAAACGAATCAACGGACAGGATACGATCCGTTTGATCCAACGGCTTGAATCTTGCTACCACCGCTTATACACGTACGCGCAGGAAGGAGGTTTTGTTTTTTCCAGAGAAGCGTGAAGGGTCAGAACAGTCATTTCAACCCTTCGTTGTCACTTGTCAGTACTTGTTAGGTTTGATAGCTCAGAGTCCGAGACAATTGCAAGATAGTAAAGCTCGTTACTGATAGTTGCTTTGCTCTGCTCTACTCGCTCTCTCCAGACCGACTGGTAAGTGCTCGATCTCCAGATCTGATCTGACCTGATCTGCGAATTCAGGTTCTTGATATGAATTTTCTGCAGAATTTTGGTTCCAATCTTTAATTTTTTTCTCTTAATTATCTGTATCAGACAACCCCAATGTCCTTCCAATCTCCAACTGGCGGTGGCGGATTCAGTGAATCTGGAGAGAAGGGCAGGTGAAGATTCACTGTCTCCAAATTTAACTCTTTTGAACTTTTCTTTTAGCTTTTGTTGTCTGATTTGTTCTTCTTTTTTTCGTTCTTTAGGTTTTTTTTTAACTATATAAACCTTACTTGTTTTTTTGGGGTTTATGGAGTTAATTTTGGTTGTAATGCATTTTGGTTGTAAGATAATGGGAATTTTCGGGGACTTTGTTTGAAAATCTCTAGATCTAAATATCTTTGAAGGCAAAAGGTTCAATTTTTTCCATGGTAGCTGATGGCAAGTGTTCCAAATGTGTATGCATATGTGAATTTTTTTAAACATTTTAGATATTATTCCCTCCGTCCCAAAATAAATGTCAATTTTTCTCTCAATTTTTTTGCCTTACAATAAGTGTCATGATCATGGTTTAAATTCCTTTAACTTGTGTATAATCTCCGCACAAAAATGGGAAGGGGACAATTGTTTTTGGAAGCACATTACCTTCTCCTCCTTAAAGGTGCACTTAGATGGAAAAATGCTTTAATTAGTTCGAAGATTAGGCTTGTTCTTTTCTCCCCAATTTGTTATGAGATAATTGATCTTATGGAGAATGAAAATTCAATGCAAGGGTTACTTTAGTCTACTCCATTTTGTATGTCTTACTGATTGCTGTGTCAAGCAGTGGCTTGACCATGACCTCACTCCTGTAATATCTTTTCTCTTGATTTCTAAAGAAGAAAAAGTTTTTACCATTCTCATACTTGGTTAAGCTCGTGAGTTTCCTTTTCTTTCTCCATGATTTAATGAAATTGCGCCTCCATTTTTCTCCCCTTTTCAAGCAAGAACAGCCTATTGCTAGTACTAATAGGTCATGTCATTACATGGACTTTCATCTTTAGCTTAATCATATGGAATTCTTGTTAATTGATTATTCAAGTCCTCTTCTTAAAGATAGGTAAAAGTTTTATCCTTGCATGTGAAATTGTTGCTCTTTGTCGTGACTGTTACCAGACAATGTTAAATCTAAAATAACCTATTGTCATTTGAATGATCTTATATCCATGCTACATTAGCTATAAGGAAAATAAGATTGTGGTCTTACTAATCTGATCTTAAAAGAAACAAAATGCTCAAATTGGGTTTGCACTTTTGACATTCAAAAGGCATTATGCTTTCAATTTTTCATTAGTTGCTTATGTTATTGTAATTGCAGCTTCAGAAGTACTCCAGACTTTGACATGAAGGAGGAGAGTGATTTAGTAAGCCCAAATCCGAATCTTGAATCTGGTGAAGGCATATCGTTTACTCCTCTTTTTGGTGAAAATATAGATGATGATAATCCTAATGAAAGTAATAGTTTCAAGGAGAGTAATTGGCATCTTACTCCAGTTCCTCGCAATGAATCTGGAGAAGGCTTACCATATGCTCCTGTAGATTGGCCAAATCCGGGTGATATTTGGAGCTGGAAAGTTGGAAAGAGGGTTGCCAGTACTGGCTACTATCATGATAGATACTTGTATCCTCCGAAACATCTTCAAAAGGGAAGGGTAGTCTTGGGAAGCAAGGCTTCAGTTGAACAATTCCTTCAATCAGAATTCCCTGGAGCAGATGTGAATGCATTCTTTGCTTCCTTCTGTTGGAAGATTCCCTCTACAACACATTCTTGGCCAGGTCAGCTTATAGTCTAGAATTCTTGGCTGGGAGTTTTGTGAAATTTTCATTGCTTTATAATATTTTTTAATGATAAACTTCCTACATAAGTTTTATGGAAGGACTAATATTAAATATATTAATTTTGTTAGAGATATGTACAGAAGAGCATCAATTACTGTAAAGATTTGTGGGGTAGTCACTAGGGAGTTTTCCATTACCATAAGGTAGTGTTTGGATTATATTTTGTGAAATGTGAATTGGAATCAAGAATGGGAATCCCAATGTAGAGCCATTTTCATGACAAAAATTGTAATTCAAACGCTAGGACTAGTTCTAACTTCTAATCCCTTTCCTTTTTGGCTTGGTCATTGATGAGCTCGCAATACCTCTTCAAGATGTAGTTACACGGTGTATATTATTTAAGGATGATATTGTCCTAAATAATGAAAATAGAATACGATTAATGATTAATTAGATAGATGGAGAGATGTAGAAATAAAGGAGCTTAGAATAAGTAAAAGCAAAAATGGAATGTAGGGATTAGCAACAACATGGGTTAGAAGTGGTTCAATTATACCCAAAATAGCCATTTTATGTTGGATCTATAATTCAAAAAACAAAGAGATTGTAAACAATGTTAGAAACATGATTAGTGCAGGGTGTTTCAAGTGGAGTCGGGTTTTGAGAGTTGTTTGCGATTAAAAGTGTCTCTCAAGTTGAAGTGGAGCCTGGTTACTGACCCCGTAAAGGAAGTTGAGAGAATTAAGATTGGAGAAACTTAAAGAGGTAAGAACAGATATCATCTTAAATGATATGATAGCTGAAGATAATTCTAGTGGTGGATGACACCGGTTGTGAGGAGACAATCATGATGTCGTTACCTAATTTTTGGTCAAACACTGGGAAGGGAGTCATCAGAGCTTCACCGATGATGATGTTTAAAAAAATGAGAAAAATATATAGATGAAGTAGAAGCTAGGACTTTTACACCCTAATTTTTGACACCATGTTGATTAATCAATTCAACCAATTGAATTTTATAATGTACTTAACAATCCTAATACAATATGAAAAGCAATCACTACAATATCTGCTAATCTTTAATAGTTTCGTGGATGTCTTATTCTCTGAGCATGAACACCCTAACCTTTGAATTCCGTTTTTGTTACCACATAATTTTGAAGAGGGTTTTTCTCTGTTTTTCTAATACCTCATACACTGTGACAGACAAACTATATTCAAAATGTTTCGACAACATAAATCTTTTAGCCAAACTTGTTGGGATTTTCTTCTTGTATTTACTTCAACACTCTAGTCTCTGTTTGCTTCTTATGTTCTTGGCTGCAAAAGCCCTTCAGCTTTTTCGAATGAATACCTCTAAGAAATTTCTATGAAAGTGATTTCCATGTATAGAGTTAGTTTATTTTTTTCCCTTTCCTGTATAGATTTGTTTTGTTTTAATTTTGGTAAATTTTTCTCTTCCTTTTCTATAGAAGGTGAAAAGGACACAGAATACACGGAAATGGAACAGAATAAAGATGATACTCGTCCTGGCCAGAAAAAGAGAAAGAAGAAAGGAGGCATGGCAGTAGTAGCCGTATCTAAGCGTCAAACTCGGCAATCCAATAAGGATAAAGGAACTAATAGTGAGATCAAGGAAGAGTCGGATGACCAGGATTCTCTCCCCCAACTGACTCTAGAAGAATTTGATGAATATCTCAATTCACTAGAAAATCTTATTAATCAGCCTCTTATTGATGCTGCATCCTCCCCTACTAAAGCCCTCACCTATGTTGCTCCGGAAGAAGAAATGGCTGATCTTCGAGCAAATCTTAATGCTCGTCTTGCTATGGGCTTTACGTCTTTAGTTTCATCCGAGGACATTGTTGAACTCAAAAATCTAGCGGCCAAGATTCGGAAAGATCCCAGCCTCACTGTGGAACAACTTATTAAGTTGAAGTTAATTGAAGAAATCCCACTGATCAGCGATGTCTTTCTGGAGGCCAAGGGAATACAAAAGCAGGCTGACAAATTCTTTGAAGACCTCGGAGCAAACAAGACTCAGGTTGCTTCCCTGAAGACCCAGTATGTTGACCTGAAGGAAGAAACAACTCAGCTCCAGGCACAGGTAGATTCTAGCACATTAATCATACAAGATATTGACGAGCAAATTGCTCGACTCCAGGCCCAACGAGCTGAGCTAGTTAGCCACGTTGAGGCCAATACCAAGAAGAAGGACGAGCTGACATCCGATAGAAAGACGGTGGCCAGCTCAGTTCAGTTGGTGGTGCGCAAGATTCAGCTTGCCAACTCCAAAATGCAAGAATGGGAGGCTAAGAAGAAATATGCGGTGGAGCGGGAAGCTGAAATTATTGATAGGTTCGCCCCTCTCGAGGGATTTTCACTCTGAACCATCCTTTTTTAATTTATTGTTGTGTTGTTATTTACCTGTTAACAGGCCATGTATGGACCTCTGTAGTTTAAAAAAAAAACTTTGAAATAACTTGGATTTCAGCACTCCTTTTGCTTACTGTCACCTTAATATTTGTGGCAATTGGTGCTAGTTTTTAATTGGTGGAAATGTGGTAGTTTTTAATCTTAATTAGCTCTTCTACGTTTTGGTATTGTTTGGATTACATTTTTTGGTAGGATGTGAATCAAGAATGGGAATGAAATATTCTCATCTAATCTAATATATATATTATAAAGAGAAGTCCTACCTTAATTATGCGACACGTGTCATTTC
>JAYMTF010000625.1:0-32619 GCA_036897485.1 Pelargonium nanum | reverse complement strand
ATATATATATATATAAATCTCAAATTTTTGGTTTGGATTTGATTTTGAGCAGAACTAATACTCTTGCCGAAACTCAAGGACAAAGGTCTTTAATAGAACAACATAAGAATATATTAGGATATGTAAAGACAAGCCATACATTAGAAAAGGAAAAGATAACGCCACACATCTAAATTACTACTTTTATGTCCCGTAAAAGAATGTGAAGCAATTTGTAATACAGTGAACTTCTCATTTTGAAAAAAAAAAATTACGCAGACCACACTAGAGGTTTCCAAATAGTGCAAATTTTATTTGTTGTAAGAAGCAAGAACCACCAACATATGAAAAAACTCTTATGGAAATAATTAATAAAACTCACATTCATCCATTTCCAAACACTTAAGAAAAAAGTATATAGCAGAACTTACTCCTACAAGAAAATAGTTTCTAAATAAATTCCGAGAAAGTAATTAGGTTCCAGATAATCTCTTTCAACAAATTACATTATATTATTCCATTGACACAGCAACTGTTTCAGTCAACTGCTTTTCCTCAGTATAAATAATAGTTGTTGACAGAGAAAATTAAATATCCATTAGAATTGTCATGGCATGAGATGTGAATGGTTATATTCTATATGGTAAATGAGAGATTTACCTGTCCAGTTGCAACAATAACAGGATCTGTCATGATCTCAAGTGTAATTGGGCAGAGAAATTCATGAGGAGTTAATGAAGATAGACACCTCTGCAGACTCCTTGATGAAAGGGGACCATCCAGCACATTAGGCTCATCAACCCCTGCAATTTGTTTGAATTTTCCCAAAAGCTCTATGACATGCTGGATGTTCTCAGAATTCTGACCATTTCTCTGCTTATATAGTTTTCTTACAGCTATGGTTTCGGCTTTCAGGTCTGCTAGAGTATGTAGTTCCAACTTGACTGCTAATCTTTCTAATATGGCGCTGTCTGCATTCCGGTCATCCTTTTTAGAGAAGACAACCATCATATCCATCGCTAGCTCCATATCTTGTGTATCCGTTCGCCTCTTTGCTCTTTTCAATTGCTTGCGCATTAGCTCAATCTGAATCCAACTAATTATAAGATCACACAAGTAATGCAAAAATAAGAAAATAGAACACATTCACATTCACACAAGAGCTCACTTTAAAAATGACAGGGAAAACTCTCCATTAATGTTATATATTGGTCTAACATAACCAAATTTTACATTCAACCACAAAATGTTTGTGAAACATAAATTTTACGGTTAGCATTTATGTTTTTGTAAAAGCTATCATCCCCATCTTTATAGTTTATATTAGTTAGATTGCTTTTCAATTGTTATTTTTTATTTTACGGGAATGGGAAACAAGAATATGAATAAGAATATTGTTGGTCATATATGTTGTGTCTATTATTAACTCATTATTAAAGGCATTCAATAATTTCAAATGAGAATCACATTCCCTTTTTATTGGGGGGAAGAGAAATGTGAGTGAATGAAAAATTAACCCAAAGGCACTTTTCTCTCATAAGAACATTAACAAACACCTTGACAACAAGAAGCTCAATGTGAAAATAATCAGAAATTTCATACCCCTCAAGAAAATGGCAAAATCTACAAATCTATTGAAATCACAACACAGAAAATCCATAACCACTAAAACAAAAAACATTGCAACAGATCTAACCAAAATAAGCGATCACTAACTGAATTCACATATTACTTTTAAAATCAAAAAGAGAAAGAATAGTGAGTAAATTACCTGTTCTTTGACTTCCACAGAGATTCCAAGCTCATCGTAAGGCATATCATCTAAAGCCTCATTCAATTTGTCATACATAGCATGAAACATCCCCATCACTGCCTCTCCTTCCAATGCCTAATCGAAACGAACAAGAAAACACCAAAAACATCAACAATTAAGAACAGAACCGAAATTACAAAAAGTTGATTACAGCAAAACAAAAAAAAAAAAACACATCCAGAAACACTCACCAAATAAATTTTGCTTCCACAGTTACAAGTCTTGAGCAATTTCTTCGCCGAGAGAAGCGCCTTCCTCAAATTCTCCAAACAACACAAATCCTCGGCCGGAACCGCCGCGTCAAGCTCCCGAATCTCCTCCAGTAGCGGCACGAGCAGCTTGAGCCTCCTCACTAGATGCAAGCACTCCTTCCTCTGCGTCCTCCGGTACGCCGCGTAAGATCCGACGGTCTCAATCACTCCCATCAGCTCCTCAACCACGTCGTCGTCATCTCTACCGTTAGATGAGGTCAAAATGTTAGTCCCTTTCTCTGCTCCCTCCGCGAACACTCTCAGCCTCTCCATCGAAAATGGAAATTAATATTCCGGGAAAATGTATGGATTTTCCTGAGAAAGTAAAGTTGGAGGGAGTGAGAGTAGCGACGATATATACAAATCGGAAATTGGTTTCTGATTCTGTGTGAGAGAGAGACAGAGAGTGATGTATAAATTCAGAGACCACAGTTGGCGTTGGCTTGTCCTGATGGCTCAGCATGTGAGGTGCGAGTTTATGTAAATACCAAGATTAATAATAATGGTGCTAAACTATATATTATGAAGATTTGTATATTTATATACACGTTATATTTGTAAAAGTAATGCAACGGTATTCTCTGGATCCTCATTTCGGAGTCACTATTGATCGGTACAGCACATGATGTATAATTTTATTTTTTTTAAATATAGATATGGCAAATTACGTATTTCATTAGCAACGGATCTGACATAATCTAAATATTCTAATTTGGGTAACCTATAAAATTGTTGATTGTCATGTAGTTGGAAATACGAGCAAAACTTTTAACAATGGGAGACATACCGCAACTTTTATATATGTAGTTTAAACAAACTATAGAACTAATGCAAATAGTAAAATGTGATTTTAAATCTATGAAAATAATCAATTTATTTGTAATACACATACTCCCACATACTAGCATGGTGTAAAGGCATAGACGATAACAAGACGTCTGCTGGTGGATCGAATGAGAGTAGTTAGTAGTGGTAATGAAACTAACGAAAGAGTCAAATATGTTAAATTTATGTTGTTCAATTAAACATAATATGTAAAAATATAACTGAACCATAGTCAATAAAAAAATCGACAATGTACTAAAAGAAAAACTAGGTTGAACTAAAATGAGAGAGCGGCTGGTATATTCTATAAAATTTCCAGTTTTTCGAGTGAGCGTATGTATGCATAAATTTAACTTAATTAAACTGTGTTAAGTAAAATAATCAAACAAAAAAATACACAAAAATATGTTTAATATTTATTTCACTTAACCATACAAGTATTTTTTTTAACTTGAAAAAAAAAATTTAAAAAAATAGGTCGGTCAAGTGATCAAAATTTAACTATATCTTTTATGATCTTAATTGGGGGATATATATGTTATCCTTAGGTTGAACTTAGTATATCTATTAGACATGTGGGTTGAGTTGAGCTAGTTTGTAGAGTGAACGACTTAAGTTTAGACGTTTTTTTAATTTTAACTGTGCAAAACTATTGATTTTTCTTCTAAATATCCCTAATCACGTGTCAAAATCAAATTATGAGTATCAATGAGAATTTATAAAAGAAAAATCTGGATGCGGTTTTGGCGGAGTGGAATTAACGGTAAAGTAACGTATTTTTCGCGGGTTACTGAGAGTGGTGTTGCATGGGTCGGTTCACGCGGTATTTTCGCAGTGCAACGCGTCTTCACGTGATGCGTTGTTGATGGTTCTAAATCGGGTGGGTGGGTCCTACCCAAGTCTCATTCTCTTTCTTAACTGTTTTTGGATTGAACTGAGCCCACCTTTTTTTTCTTTTTATATATTGTGTGACAGAAAATCTTAGGTGGGAGATGAGATCCTGCGCACCGTGCAAAAATAAATACAATAATACTTTGCATCTGCATGTGCATCTGTAAATAAAACAAAAACTAAATTTTTATTAACCACCGTTTATATGTATGGAAAAAAATTCATATTTATTAGGTTGGTGCCAACCAAACAAAATATCGGTACTCGCATTCTTGATTAGAAGTAAAATTTTTGGTATGTTTCATACATAAAATAAACTTGTACTGTGCATTCCATGCATGGTTCGTTAATTTGTTTGACCTTTAATTTATACTAGAGATGATTTCGTTTAACTCCTGAATTAATTGAATGTTACATAATTTTTATCGACCAAATCAGTTGTGAAACGGTTTATTCATAGTTAAGTAAGATACACTGAGGATGATGTAATTTTGAATAAGTTTGACATTACATTTTCTACATTTTATAAAAAACTTATATGAGATTTTAAATATAAAAGAAGACACTACATGAAACCCTGCTGCATCACATTACACTCACAAAAGTTTGAGAAAATTGTTCACACATAGAGTGATTCGAGAAAAATTGGTGGCCGCTGCTATACTTTTTCTTCACTATCTTTGATGATCGATGAACCCTAATACTCAATTTTATTTATTCATTAATGGATTACAAACATAAAATTATGTAGTATTGATGTTTGACCCACATAAATTTAGGTGACTCGATACACTTTCATTCTGTCATGCACATACGTACACATATACATTTCATTCACTCCATTAGATATTAGATTATGAGAGAGATCAATAGCATATGTGCATGCCACACCACCTCGCCAATATTAAATAAATCTTTTAACTTTTAAAACTACAACTATATATTTTTGCAAGATTATCAGAACTTAAATTATGGTTTGTGTCCTCTACGTTACATCACATGGGTCAAAATGCTAGATCTACAATAATGATCCAGACTTTTTATTTTTTATTTTTATTTTCTTTTATAGAAGATCCAGACTCGTAAAACATATATATATTTTTTAATATTCTAGAATATCAAACTCAAACTTATACATTTATTGAACACGTTGTGTGGTGGTGTAATCATTGGGAAAAGAAGAAACTCTCTTTTATTACTTATCATATTTTATTATTTCGCGTTACAATATGCTGACATATAATATATTCTCTTACGTAGATACAACATGTGTAGCTTATTTACTACACATATTGCTCTCTATTTTTCTCCACCTTGAAAATGACATATTTGAAAAAAAATCTAACAAAGATTTGTGTATGAAAAAAAATTGATAGGATAACATCCCAAAAATACTTTCCACTTACCTCAATAGTCAATACCCTTTACTTTATTGTTGTAATCAAATTGTTGAAGTTTTCGGTTTGCAAATTTTGGCACCAATACTAGAAGTAGTTTGAACACACACAAAATGATCTAGCATTGTCGTGTTGATATAGCATACAAAACAAATATGATTTCATAAAAGCCATTTTCAATTCTCGCTCATTAATGCGATAGTGGAAGGCAAATATGTGTGATGTTGAAGTTGAGACTAGATAGTCGACGGTTGACCAAATTCAACAAAAGCACGACCAAATGTTCCCATCTCACCATGACTGTGGTAGGAGAAAACTAGGCATAAAATAGCTCTGAACTTGTTTGTAGTCATATCTTAGCTTCTAGTTAGATCGACGAAGCTATGTGCTTTTTATTTTGAAAAAAGGAGATGCATAGTTTTTTGTGACATAGTTTTTTTGTAAAAATTCCCACGTATATGAAAATTTTGACGCATTGTGTACCTGTATATTTTAGCACCTCAAATACACCGTTTATCTCACAACTTCATCACAAATTTGCAATTGAGGCGCTTGTGCGCAATGTAATTTCATCTGGCTGTTGCAAAATCCCTACCAAATATATATGGTGAATTCTTGTAGTGCATGAAATTATATGTGCATCTTGCCTTTGCATAAATGGGTGCAAATTAACTTCTTCACACTAAGATTCAAACAAACCCACATATTTAAAGTGTCATTTTCATTTGCCAATTTGTTGGCCATATGAGATAGTTTCATCCATAAAAAAAAAGTTTCCACTCACAAATAAAAGTATACATTTCAAAGGGCGTACCTATGGGATAGGGATTGAGAAAGAGGAAAAAAACAACGAAGATTTCACATAGTATTGCATCCAATTTTCAAGAGATGAGTGCAAACTTTTCCACTCAAAACATATCCACACATGTATGACTGTATGTTAACTCAAACTTGCCAAAAAAATCACTCAATAATATTGTCTCCATTGTTGGACTAAACCAACTTCATGAAATCAACTTCATTTTGTAGTAGTAATTGTCTCCATTGTTGGGATCAAACCGGCTAGGCAAAGAAAACAATTGTGAATATTGATGATCGTTGATCAACGACGTTTTTTGGTCTGTAGCTGATTCCGTCACTGTTAAGCAGTTTTCTTGTAGTGTCGTCTGTAGGACGGTTAACCAATTTTAATTTAACATGTCTTCATGTGACAGACTTTACCAATTAAGTAGGTCAACTATTATCCACCTCGTCTTCATGGTTTTAAGGCATTTTGTCGGCTCAAAATTAGGTCATCAAATTAATTTTCTTGAGGTTAGAAATGTATCACGTTGCCTGCATAAAGAAAAACACGCATAAACGCACCTGAACCATTTCGCCTTCTTAAAATATCATATGCCCCAAACCAAACCCACAAACATGCATGCACACGTTGCATATATATATAATAAGTAATCGAAACCAACTAATTTGTGGTTTAGTCTGAGCTTAAATAATGAGGTGATGACATTTTATTAAATTTCATCCATACTCATCCAAGTAAATTTGTAGTAGCAAAGCGACTTGCCCAAAGATCCAAGATTTTTAATGAGATGTCGTCGTCTCGTTAATTTCAATCTCTCTCTATATGTATACAATTGGCACAAAAAGGTCGTAAACTTCGAAAGGTACTTGTACCAAAATTAAGATAAAGATACAATCACAAGTTCACAACCCATGTGTACAAAAAATATCTACTTGTCCCCATAAAATAGACTTGATAATACCTCACATTTCACCAATTAATTGCGTACGTAAACACTCATGATCATGCATGTATCTGTAACGCACAAAACCATCTTTAAGACTTTAACATGCATGCCTGTATCTGCCCGGGCCTGTCTTGCCTCCACCGTGCAAGCGTAAACCAAGGAGCACAACTTGCAAAGTCAAGTCCTAGCTCTCTGGTTTTGTCTTCACCAACCATTATTACTTTTCGTTTCTAGATATTTTCAAGTATATATTGGCAGTGCCAGCACAAGTTGCCTGCTGGTGCTATTGCTGGGGCCATGTATGTATCCACAAAACTGAGCTTCAATTTCTATATATAATTCATATTCTGATCATACCTATATACTTCATCTTCTTAAGTCTTGACCAGCTGTAGACCAGCAAAATATTGTCTTTGTCTCGCACAAAAATGGCATCGAACCATGCAACTTGTGCCAAAATCATCACCATATTTGACAAAACAGTGACTTCGTTTTGACAAAAATGTTCCCGAGCCAACATGATTATTGAGTGCACCACAAGTGTTTCTTTAATCATAACATCGATTACTTTGTTTAATTAGTATAATTAATTATAAGATTTTGTTGGTTACAGTGGTGGTGGTGTTCTGTGTACGATTTTATAATTTATTTACTTTATTAATTAATGGTGTTTGACCGAATTAAAGTGGAGAAATATATATTTTACTCAATATATGCCTAACTGTATTAATGTCCATGAACCATGGATCACAGACCTGTTAGTGCTCTACTGGAGTGCTGGTATCCAATGAATCAATTAATTAACAAATCTGTATTCTACTGGTAATTAATATAGAACTCCATAAGGTTTTAAATATTGGGAAACTGTGATGTGACAGTTTATGTGTCGGAATGATTTAAAATTAAATTTAAACGAACAAGATTCAGATATATACAATACCGTCATAATCTCCTAACAAATTAATTTTAGGGACTAATGTTTTATGTGTGCACTAGGTGAATTACAATTTGGTCAGTTTATTGATAAAATAATTAACGTGTAGTAGACATTATTTTGTACAATATTTAAGACTCGTAGCACTACTGTAAAATACACAACATACATGAAACTACACTACTACAATTGTACTAAATTGAAGCAAACTCCGCATACTAAATATGATACGATGGGGATAAGCTCCATCATCAAGAGAGAAACAACCCGGATCGCCAGCTGAAGTTACTAAATGACAGCTCAGTGGTAAATGGGGTGGGAGTGCATATACAACCCGTCGCCAGCTGGGAAAATACATAATAGCTCATTGATCGAGCGCTCTTGCTATAGAGGACAAGCCCAATACCAGCATATATTGTTGGATCTGAATATGGGTTTAATTAGGCCCAACCAACTCAAAGAGTAGTTGGATCTCAAAGGGCCTGGGTTTAATTAGCCAGGTTTGTTTCGGTTTATTTCCCGAAACGAAACGATGTCGTAGCTTGTAGAGGGTAACAGAACGGTGTCGTATGAGTGTTTAATTGAGGCCACGACACTAAACTAGACGAAGCTACTGGCTTGTCTGTGTGTCCCAAGAGTTCTGAAAATGGAGAACAGTGCGATTCTGAGAGAGTGGTTCGAGCGAGTTGACTCGGACAAAACGGGAAGCATCTCCGCATCTCAGCTCAAGGTTTTTTTCTTCTCGCCATCTCCATCTCCGATTATTTTCCTTCCTTTTGACCTCAAATCTCTCTGCTAAATTTTCTCATTTCGATTGGCGATGACGTTTTTATTTTATTTTATGATCAGAGTGCTCTTGCTGTTGGAAACCTAGAATTTTCTAACTCAGTCGTCCAGCAAATGATCAGGTTCGCAATTCACGTCTATCTAACTCTGAATATAGTCTTTGGCATCAATTTGATGCATGCAATGTGAAGTTTTTTGTGTTCTGATGTTGTTGCAGGATGTATGATTTTGACAGGAATGGTACTATGAGCTTTGGAGGTAAATATAATATTTGTGTGATTTGAAATATTGTCAATTAAACTTATTTTCAGTTTTTATGGTTTCATTTGAAATTTGTATCAATCCTGTTACTTTCAAATGTGAAATTGAATGTTTCATGAACAAACATACCCCCTTTATTAAGTGGACATTTATTGTTTTGCACTGTATGGAATGTTGTGAATGGGCTATATATAGGCAACATAAAGATGCCTTTCAGTTAGATTTTCTTTAGTTTATATTATGGAGGGCAGGAGAAGAAGACTCATGTCTAAATTCTTCCCAAATGATTATTAAGGATAATGATATACAGTCACAAATACGGGTATGACAGTCTGACAAGAGCTAATCATCTATCCCAACAGCTTTACATAACAAATAAACACATTGGTGTAGTGAACTACATAATTAGGGGTTCAAATAATCAGTGTGTTGGTTAATGTGTGAAGATGTGCCATGGTGTTCTTTCAGTAATAAAGTCACTTCTCGAGAGAGGCCAAGTATGAGATAACTAGATTCCACATGAAAAAAATTGTGATTTGATTAATAATTATTAAATCCATGTCTGATCATTCTCAAGTGTAAGAGTAATTTTCATGATGTAAGAGTAATTTTCATGAGTAATTTCCACCACTACTTGTTTTTTTATTTTATTTTATCACAACCAGTTGATATTTCTTAGTGGCCTGGATTCGTGTGTCCTGGATTATTTTTTTATTCATGTGCGATAATTGTAAGCTCATTTTATGGTTTTCTGCTTAAAACCTCACTCTGTAGTTCATATCAAATTATCTTTCTAATCCTAATATTGTTTGTCATCAGAGTTTGTTGCACTTAACAAGTTTCTTTTGAAGGTTAGTATTTTCACATGTTTTTTTACATTCATAACTCGACATTCCTTTAATTTTTATTTTTATTTTTTATGTTTTTGTTTATTTATTCATTCCTTAGATGTATCTCCTATTACCTATGAACTGTAAAATTTACTCTTGTGCCTAACTTTTACCTACTTGTTAACTTCAAAATTCTTTGCAGGTTCAACAAGCCTTTACAGAAACAGAGAGGTGATTTATGTGTCTTATACTTTAGTGTCTCATTTGAATGTCTAGCCCTATTAGCACGTATGTGTCATGTGATGTAACTAAATATTGTCCTGGAGATATAAGTATCTATTATTCTCTTGCATTCAATTGCTCATTTTGTTCCACTTCCAGCAGCCTTATGTGTGAGTCAGATTAAACCTTAATATCTTATGAAGATACTCTGCTTTGGAATTGCTATATCTGTCAAAGTAGTTATCAAATCTATACAAGCTAATCTACAACTTGATTGACTGCTGGTTATGTATGCTGTTACGTTTCCTTATTTTCCTATGATTGTTGGCAATTCTGGATATAGAGAATTTCACTGTGCTTGTTCTTGGTCGGATGAAATAAATAATAGTTGGCGCTCCTGTGACTGTGCCCATCAATTATTTTATACTCCCTCCGTTAAAAATGAGTATCCATTTTCTCAAAAAATTATTGTCCCAAATGAGTATCCACTTTCCTTCCTTGTTAGTAAGTTATGCATAAAATACCAAGAATATCCCTAAGATGAGTAACTTAGAAGTTAGAACCCCTTGATTTGTTAGTACAAGAGCACATGAGGGTAAAAGGAGGAAAGTCTAACCCAAACTAACTTGCTATTAATTTTACAAAAAAAGTGGGAAAATGGACGCTTATTTTGGGACGGACGGAGTACATTTCATCACGTCTTCAATATAATCTACAATTTGTGCCTATCTTTGTTATTATGTTGTCTGTAGGAAATAGGTTGAACTAAATATGGTTTTGGTCATTGTTACAGGGGACGCGGATATCTTGATCCTGATGGTGTGTACCAGGTGGTTTCTAAATTCTCATTCCTCTACATTATAAATAAATAATTATAGGGTTTACACTGTTATGCTGACCATGATGATGATAGTGTATATCAGGGAGTTTCTAATTTCTCATTCCTCTTCATGATAAATAAATTATTGTAGGGTTTACACTGTTATGCTGAACTGTCAATCTTATACATTGCTCTGCTTCCACAATCTCGTGTACTCAGTTCCTGTCTCATTGAGGTTTTAACTGTTGAATGATTGGTACAGGCATTGGTGAAAATTGGCTTCACACTGGATACTCCTGCTTTTTACACTGTCTGTGAGGTGAAACTTTACTTCAGAGAACCATATTTCTTATCTTCAAGGTTGATGGAATGTGCAAAAAGTTTATTGTAAATACTTGAGCTGTAGGATCCATGTGCTAGTAAGATGCAGTGCTGGGTATTTATTATTTACACAATCTTATTTATCTTTCTTCTTTATTGCTCAAGTAAGATGCAATGCTTGACATTTCAGATTTTATTCCCTATTTTTCTTGCTTACTGTGTATGTGCCACTATCCATATGGTGTTTATTCCAGTTTGCAGGATCCATCATTAGGCGCTGTAGAGCATATTATAAGTAGCAATTTATGGCTGCATGTTACAAGTCAATGGAATTGACATGAATTTATATTTTTATCTTATCATATTGATTAACTAATTAATTTCAATTATGTTATGTAATTAATTTAATCTAATGTCTACAGAATAGCTCTAGATAATACCCAGTCTACTCCTTCCCTCATGCATGCTGCATCTTGTACCTCCCAAGCGTGCTTCTGCTAAGCAGTTCTGCATGTCTAACAAATCTTATTTTATGATTTGTTTTATCCCTATTATTTCTTTATAAGCTCCAAAGATGGGCTGCTTCCTGATCATCTGTCTTCAGTGTTTCCTTCTTACCATGCCTTATTCCAAAAAAAAATTGCTTTTATAATGTCATGCATGATTGGTTGTAAAATGTATTATCTGACACTTACATTGCACGTCACTTGATCTGCTGTAATGGTATATTGATTACTGATGCTGGCAAATTAATTTTATTTTTATGCTAATTAGTAAAAGAGCAGATTAATTCATTAATATAAACTTTAATAAAGATATTGGTTCGATTTGAATTGGTTTATTTTGTTGAAAATGCTGATGCAGGCATATTTTTCTATTTGTACAGAGCTTTGATCAAAAGAAAGATGGAAAGTTTCGACTGGATGTCTTCATATCACTTTGTATATTTTTACAGTCTTCTCGGTAGGTATATTTAGATAAATTGCATTTTGCATTATATGTCTTCTACTACGTTGAGTGCTGTATGAGTGATAAAATAACATGATTGGATGTGTGGGGACGTGCTGCCCATATGGGGTTTGGGGCCATATTTAATGGGCCTCATTCGTCACATTGGTAAGTTCATATTAAATGATCCTATAGCTTGTATATGCAACATGTTTGCCGTGGCACGTAGCATGAAGTGAGAATAGTGATATCCATCAAATGGAACTAAGTGGAGAGTTCCATCTTTTAACTAGAGAAGACTTCACAGTTCTCTAGTTGTGGACTGACAACATTATCATTATGCAGACCAAATTATAAGAAAAATCTATCAAAAGAACTCTTATTGAATGGTCTAAGTTTTTAAAGTGTGGGAATACTGCTATTGGTTTTCTCCATTCTTCAACTCTGCTTGATTCTTTTTCCTTTTGTTTTTCCTCACCAAGCCAGCCAAAAAAAGAGAGAGATTAATAGTGGTTGGGTTTGTATAATTTGCAGAAACCCCGATTTAGAATATCCGCAGGGGTGGGGATTTTGCATATGGGGTTCACTCTCATTTGCTATATGCTGAACTTACATATCACGTGTCTAACCTGCACACCTTCAAAGATACCATATGGTTTTGTTAGTGTGTTACACTTATGGAACCCTAAGTTGCTGATCTTTTTTCCCCTCTCTCTCTCTGTCTCTCTCTCTCTCTCTCTAGCGTTGTATTTACATTATTCCCATTGTGTTTTCAGGAATCTGTTTAATTCATTTGACACAGCTAAGGAAGGCAGGGTGTCTCTTGACCTCAACCAATTTGTGTACTGCAGTGAGTATATACTGATTCGATATGATAATGGTCCTTTTTTTATATGTCATGATCTCCTGATGCTTATCTGATAGGGAAACCATTTCCTTGAACTTTTATCCATTGATATTTGCATTTCCCTGAATACTATATATCACATACTGATGTTGATCTTTCATTCTGCTATTGTCCAGCTGCGAATTGTAGGATATGAGTTCAGACATCTGTATTCAAAGCAAATAATGTCTATTCGCACTGTTGCCTTTGTTCGAAACAACTTTTTTTATAGGCAATTGCCACCGCGCGTTATGAGAATTGAAACCAACGACCTAATAGTTATTCTACCGAGTGTATACCACATGTCTCACGCCCTTGGTGGTCATGTTCGAAACTATTATGTATTAAGCGGATAGTGATATTTATTTATATCTTTATTTTCCCCAATTATTATCTGTATATTTTCAATTCCCCAATTTTCTTTGCACCTTATTATAGACTTTTCATCAATGAGTATAAATGTTGTATTCTTTTGATTGAAATATACCTGAGTATATGTGTAATGATACACACTCAACAGGGTAAAAAATTTGGGCATAGGTGTTGCTTATTTTGGAAAGAATAAGTAATCATTTTGCTATTAGGCAAGAGAAATCAGACAATTTATCATACTGTGTGTGTACGAATTTGTGCTTAATGTTATTATGGGCTTTTATCCATACAACTGTTGCTAGATGTATTTGTCTTTAATTTTCGTATATCAGTTTGAAGTAGTTTATGTTATCTTCGAGCAATAAATCTCCTCCAATTGACCAACAAAATTATAATGGAAGTTAATTTTCTAGTTGGTTCCCACAATGTGCTAGAAATTTTATTGAAGGACAACAATTTATTTTGGGAGGAATTTTATTGAAGGACAACAATTTATTTTGGACCTCCTAAACTCATGTTCTAACATTGGATTTCATCTCAATTCAACGTCATGCCAAGTGGAAATGATTCGGATCACATGGTATAATAAGAGTGTAATTGTGTGAGCTTATAAGTTGGTCATACTAGTGTATAAGCATCAAAACAACTATTTTTATCAAGTCACGTGTTTAGTAAGTTCAAAAAAGTTCATAAGCTACATTTCACTCTTGTTTTAATCAAACATTCATATTTTTTAAATATACATTTTGAATCACTTTCGCATCAAATTTTACTAAACAGTACCCAATATACGTCTATAAATATTAAAAAGTTCATTTTACAATATAAAAGAAGTTTTCCAAATCAAGCACTTTATGAATTTGACTTGCTGCTGGGTTGATTCTTGGCCATATGTATCGGTATAGATTATTTATTAAATATAAAATATTCATATGTCCGGTCGAACCAGCTATTCGGTCGGTTTGAAAACATTTTCTATCAGTCAATACAAATTATTTTCAACTTTTCATTTTTGGATTGGCATTTTCTTTTTTCTTTTTAATTTAATTTAATAATGCAAAGAAAAGCCCAGGTTCTTTCCGGATTTTCGCTCCAGTTCCAGCCAACTGTGAAGGTCAGCTCTGCGAATGCTCTCTCTATCTAATTGTGTTTTGTGAATGATTGATCGATTTTCTTGCTGTTTCGCTCGCTTGTGGAATTTTCTGTCTACTTCCCCAGAAATTGGTAGGAAAATTAATATAATCGGAACAAATTACGACTCCGTAGTACTGGATGTTTTGTTGTTTAGGATCTCGCTGTTTATTGTTTCCGATCTCAATAACCACGCAATCCTATCATCTGATTCTGTAGTTTCTTTTATCTCGTCTTTTTCCCGAGCTTTCTCGGCAACCAAACAGCTAGAAAGAGGGTTTAATCTGCTCCACTTGATTCTTATTTAGTTACTGTTACAGATGATGACTAACTTCTAGTTTGCACAAGTATGTTATAATGATTTCAAATTAGAGCTTTCTGGTGGAAGCAATCAATCATAAATACTGTACTTTTGTATTTTAATTTTGTTTTTGAAGTGGTTATGTCATTTTGAATTGTTTGGTACTTTCATGAGCAAGGTTTAACATCTATGCATATCTACAGGTCTATATCTTTTCTGGCTGATTTTGTTGATCACCAAATGTATAGCTTGAGGTATTGGCGATTTCATTATGCTGGCAATCTTTAAGATTATAAGTCAAATTAAAGCTGACATAGCTGATGAAGACAGCAACTTATCGCCATCTCGTCAATCTGTTGGACTACTCACCTCCTACATGGGCAACAGTAGTTGCAGGTGCCTTTGTGCTTATGAGTCTTGCCCTGTCAATATATCTTCTATTGGAGCACCTTTCTGCATACAAGAATCCTGAGGTTGTCCTCCAGTGCCACACTTTTGTTGATTCTCTAAGATGTGCTTGTGTTTACTCACTGCTTCTTACTTTGTTTACCTAATTCGTTTTTCCTTCTTATATCATTGCCTCTTAGGAGCAAAAGTTTTTAATTGGAGTTATCCTGATGGTTCCATGCTATGCAATAGAATCGGTATGTTCTTTAACAGAAAAATGGTATTATATGTAACATCATATTGAAGTATGGAATGTAATTTAACATTTTACTCTACATTGCTCAATTATATGGCAATACATTGATACATTCAACATAATCAAAACTACCTGATATTCTTTTCTTCATTGAATAAAAGATTTGGTTACCTTTCCAAAGATCTGATATCTTTGTTAGCCATGTCATGAATGTGCGCACCTGAGCATTAAATAACATAATTAGTAATGGAAAAGGTCTATAATTTAATATAGTTGTCTAAATATATTGGCATGTTTTTAGACTGAAGGTTCAGCTAGTTCTTCCTTGGACTTGTGCGTATTATAAATTATAATATTATGTTAAATAGAAGTAGTTTTTACACTGTTGCAGTTGTATATTGTAAATTCTTTTTCTAATATACATTGCTTTTACAGTATGTATCGTTGGTGGATCCATCTATTAGTGTTGACTGTGAGATATTACGGGATTGCTATGAAGCCTTTGCTATGTATTGCTTTGGAAGATATCTTGTCGCATGCTTAGGTATGTCCTCTTCACGAACTCCTATAAGTGATTAATTATTGTCCTGTTAGCCAAAAGGTTTTGCAAAAGCGTGTGCATGCATGCATATGTAATAGGTAGACGCAGACAAATATTCGAGTAATGGATAAGCTAGATGAAAATTGCTTTTTTGCTTGTCTTTGTGATTTGTGAACTTAGTTTTGAGCGGTCCTTAGTTTCAATTGCTTACATTTATTAACACACAAAAAAACTTTCGCACTCCTCTTTTGTGGACTTCAAATATTCTTCACTTTGGTGACTATTGTTGTTTTTCTTTATCTTATTTCTAAGGTGGGGAAGAGAGGACTATTGAGTATATGGAAAGGCAAGGACGATCAACTACTAAGGCTCCCCTATTAGAACATGGACATGAAACAGGAACTGTGAAGCATCCTTTTCCTATGAATTATTTCTTGAAACCATGGAAACTTGGTCAATGGTTTTACCAAGTTGTCAAGTTCGGAATTGTTCAATATGTATGTTTGTTTAAACTTGAAGGAATTGTATTATGCTGCAACTGTGTGTTTTTCAATTTTGATTTCCATTATTTTAGGGAAGAAAGAAGCAAAGTATATGATTTTTCTTTTTTCCTTTCAGATGATAATAAAGACTGTCAGTGCTATTTTAGCTGTAGTGCTTGAAGCCTTCAATGTATATTGCGAAGGAGAATTTAATTTGGAATGCGGGTAATATGTTCTGATAACTGTTTGATACTATTTCTTCAACATGATCTTTTTCCATTAGCATTAATATATTAGTGCTCTTAGTTGTTTAGTTTTGAATTTTGTTTTTATTGCATGTTTATGCTATTCTATCTTATAGGCCACTCGATAGGTGACTGAGTACATTAAAAGTCATTAATTAGTACTCCTTTTATAATTTATTTCAGATGCAAAAGTAGAACTCTTAACCTTTTTGTAGCCGCCGACTTAAAATCAGGCATTTGAATCAAAAAGTTTATTAAATATTTATACTTCAAACAATGCTCTCTCTCTCTCTCCCTCCTTTTATCAATTTGTTAGTTCATTCCTTGGACTCTCACATAGCCGACTCAACAAACTATTCTGTCTTCCTTGTTTATCGATTACTTCTTTAATCTTTAGACTGTCATGAAAATTTCCCCCTAAAAGTGGTGCTTCCATCTATGCAGGCTATATAATATATCTGATTAAAATGGGAAGCTAGAAAATCATGTACTATTGTGGATCCTTGTAAATGTCTTCTTGTGTTGGGATAGGATGCATACCGGTCTGTGGTAAAGCTAGATTGTGCTTGTGATGGATTAAGTATCTGTCTGGTCTGATTTTTAAGATTTGGCCCTAAAAGCTGCAGTCAGCTGTTCGGTAAAGTTCATGCTTCTTCTGAAGCCATGTGGGTATGGGCTTTTGAGCCCAGAAGCTGTCTTCCACTTGAGGCTTGATGCATCTTAATGATGCATTTTATGCTAGAATAACCAAATTTTGTTCTACAACTCACAAAATCTAGTGATTGTATTGTGATACATGCTTGTAGATATTTAATAGTCTGTCTTTTTGTTATAATCTCCAATTTTTTGGGGTTCTTTTGAAGGAATTTCACAGTGATCATAAATGTTTATGCACTGGCATGCCACCAAGCCTCACCTTGGAAACCAAATCTTAATAGAGAATCTTATATTTCAGCATTAGTGCTGTGCAATTTGTTTCTCTTTCTCTGGAAACTAGTCATGTAGATATACCATTTGAACAAGAAAGGTTTTTTTTTTGCCTGTAGAAGCACCTCTGGGATATACATGCGAGCTAATGTTACTTGTCTCTACATTTCTTTTGCTTGCTGTTGACTTCAATTATACATTTGGAGATGCTGTTCTGTTTGTAAAAATAGTATTCTTCTTCTTCTTCTTCTTCATATTATTGTCTGATAGTGGTCTTGTTATAACATTTTTTTTCTAAACCCTCTCCTGTTTTTGTAGGTATATATACATTGCAGTGGTTCTAAATTTCAGTCAGTCATGGGCTTTATACTGTTTAGTACAGTTTTACACTGCCACGAAGGATGAATTAGCGCATATAAAGCCTTTAGCGAAGTTTTTAACATTTAAGTCAATTGTGTTTTTGACTTGGTGGCAAGGTGTGGCAATTGCTCTCCTCTACTCCCTCGGATTGTTCAAAAGTCCCATAGCACAAGGCTTGCAATTTAAGTCAAGTGTTCAGGACTTCATAATTTGTATAGAGGTATAGATGTCTTTCCTTATCACTTTTGAAAGATGAATTTATCTGCTGTTATAGCCTGTCTTTTGCTGTGTTTTTGAATTCTTGCTGCGTTTATTTTTTGGGAAATGCAACGTGTTATTTGTTTCATGAAATACTACAAAACTAAGATACTATCTGGATATGCTTTAGATAATTATGCACTGATGTGTAACTTTTCACATCCAGATCCTTTTAATTGTATAAATGAAACCTGAGTTTATGTGTGGGTTTGGATATGTAAAAAATTGGCGATTGTTAATGGTTTATGCCATGTAAGTGGACTGTGCTTGCTCTCTCTCTCTCTCTCTCTGAGGATGTGGATCATGTAAAGTTAAAGTTGCACCCCTTGGTGGTTGTGAATGCCAGTAAATTTCGAGCTTGAAGCACCTGATTAACTTAATAAATGAAGTCATTGGTTATACGTGTTGCATTACAGAGGGGGTTGCAACTTGATCGTTTTGCTACATTGAAGTGTGTTTCAGTTAACCATTATGTCATTTGATCTCCTTGCTTTTTAGCAGTATTATTCCATTGTGTCTTTTATTACTTAAGTGTTATCAGTTTGCTGCTATAAAATAGTCATTGGAAGACATGGTGGAGATTGCTGGATCTGTATAAAGTATACCCTCTCCAAAAGTAGTTGTTCCTCGTTAGTTGATTGTCAGTTTCAAAATTTACAAACTATAAGTCTCAAATACTTAAAGTTTAACAGGTTTATGTATTCATCCAGCACAGATGGGCATTGCTTCTGCTGTTCACCTGTATGTATTCCCTGCAAAGCCATATGAGCTGATGGGGGACCGCTTTCCTGGGACTGTTTCCGTACTTGGAGATTATGCTTCTGCTGATTGTCCTTTGGATCCTGATGAGGTTAGGGACAGTGAGCGACCTACAAAACTTCGTCTTCCCCAGCCTGATATTGATGTTAAGAGTGGTATGACCATCAGACAAAGTGTTCGGGATGTTTTTGTTGGTGGCGGAGAGTATGTAAGTTTCCCTCTTACCTTTTTGCAAGTGTTCAGTGGCTCGCGTGGGGCATTTTTTTGCACGTGAAAATACCATTTATGTAGTTTTTTGATCAGCGTACCATTATGTAGTTGTTACCTTAAAAATCTACAGGGATGGAGCCAGAATTTTTAGTCAGTGGGAGCAAAATTATTTAATAATGTTTATATAGCTGTCATAAAAATATAGATATAAGTTCCTCTTGGATCCGTATCTCAGGTATTATACTAGTATAGAAGTTAACCTAATTAGTTGGTTTGAACTATTCATGTTATGTTTTGGAGATTGCATCCAAATGATGCTTTTTCAGTCAAGCTGTGGGTATGACTGCAAAATCTCCTCGTTTTAGATTTATGACTGCAATCCGAGAAGTTCACAGTTGCAGCAAAGTTTGTTAAATAATTTTTGACGTCCATTTTGGAATACTTATTATTAGTTATTAATCCATGAAGCTTATTTAAGACTGAGCTAATACATGTTTTTTGCTCGGCCTAATACATAAGGTATATAGTTTTCTGGATGGGATTGGTGCATGCCGTCTAAAATTGTGTAGTAGTTAGTAGCTAAATTCTATTTGTAGTACTGAAGATTGTTGTCATTGACAGTCTAGGAGAAAAGGATATTCTACTAGCTCCAGCATTAAATTGCTCAGGTGTATAATAGCTTTTCCATATACGATCAGGTGTAATATTACCTGAAGGGCATAACATATTGTTTTGACCAATTACCTTTGAAGTGAGCTATTCTACCACGTTTTCATTGCGCCTTCATATAACTCACTGTTGGATCTGTCATTTGCTTCCTTACAGATTGTTAATGATGTGAAGTTCACTGTAAACCAAGCAGTGGAGCCTGTCGAGAAGGGGATTACGAGGTTCAACGAGAAACTACACAAGATCTCCCAAAATATAAAGAAGGACAAGGATAAGAAAAGAACCAAGGATGATACATCAGTACCCACAAAGAGAGAGATTCGCGGGATAGATGATCCCCTCTTAAATGGAAGCTATAGTGATAGCGGGATCTCAAGGGGAAAGAAGCACCGTCGAAAACCGGGATACACTGGTTCAGAAAGTGGGGGAGAAAGCAGCAGCGATCAAAGCTATGGCGGGTATCAGATCAGAGGCAATAGGTGGGTTACGAAAGATTAATTTCGAGGAATTTGTTTGATTTGACTAGAAGCTTTGATGAAAATAGTTCAAGTATCAAGCGGAAATGTCACATATACTATCTTTGAGTCACACAGCAGCGCGATTTTCCTCCTGGCAGGCTGCTTGGTTTACTTTTTACCTCGTCATTTTCTGGCCTCATGAGGTCAAAAGGTTTTGGTTGAAAAAAAATTCCGCTGTTGAATCCTTCTTGCCAAATGCTTTGGGATAGTTTATGCAGAGGTGGTGGATTCATAGTTCATGTATTATCCGTGTCTTGGGCCTTGTATAGAGCTTTCTAACCCACTCATCGGGTATGAATGCCTTAGGATTAGGGATTATTTCTTACGATTGAGCTTCATGACTCACTTTTCTAATGTTTAAAAGATGTCGCAATGAATTGTTGATTGCATGGTTGCACTTGTGGATTTTGTAGCGTATGTATGTGAAATGTGTAGCCTTTCCAATTGGTGCCATTTTGTTCAACTTAATGCCTAGGTTGAAACTTTGAATCAGTATTACATAGCTGATGGATTGTAAATGTGAGATAGTTTATGGTATGAAGATTTTGTGCAAAAAAATGTGACACCCAACCCAAACACTTGTGGATTGTAATAGCAGATCATTAAAAAAAACCATGTTCAATGGGTTAAATTTGTATGTGTGTTAGGTTGCGTCATGTCGAGTCAACTGACACATTTACTTAATTGTATGTGTCATGTTCGTGTTACATGTTCACGTTAATAAGCGTGTTGTGTTCATAGTTCGTATTTGACCACAATTAGTAAACATGTTGACATGTTTTATGAATTGCCAGTTCAACAGGATACAATTCTAATATTTTTCTTCCATGAATGGCTGCATGGATTTAAATTACACTCCATGAGTGACGAGAAGCTCGATTCATAGGATACCAGGCAATACACCTCTATAATTTTCTAATGATTCCTAGAGGAATGCATAGACATTTTATTGGAAGCATGTTTTCAAATGGTATGGCTACACCAACAAATCAGCCATCACAAGAATCTAGTCTGCAAGAAATATGCCCAAAATCTAAGGCTAACTTCTAGTTTTTGACAGAGGCTATGCATCATATAACTGCGCGGAGTTCTCCAGTCATCAAGGCAAATTTTCTATGTTGTGACAAGACGGAAGGAACTTTGATAGCTTCGATTCTTGATGCCAAGTCATTACATTCAGATTCTGGTTGCTCCTTCGCTGCGTTCAGTACTGTCTGCAGGATCTGCAGGGGATCACCGTGGCTTACTACCAAGATTGCACATCTGCAGAATACAAGTATCATTTAGTTTGAATGAAAGAACGTATCTGTGTAAACAAGCCATTGAAAAATATGGCTGAACAAGTTCAATATAGTTGGATGAAGAGGTGAAAGAGAGTTATCGTGTCCTACAGAATTTAGTCTGTCCATTGTGTTTCGCCTGAAAATTTGGTTACAACTTACAAGCTTTCACGTGAAAATTTGGATTACAACTTACAAGCTTATTCAATCATATCTCCAGTGTATAAATGTCTTGGGAGCATCTGATTTGGTATATCAGCTTTCGGATACGTGCAGGTGGACCAAGAATTAACGGAGGTGAAACAAAGAACAAATGGGTCACTAGGCACAGATCAAACCAGCTCTTATACCATATTCAACTTTACTCCAACCCAAAACTAAAGTTTAAGCTATTAGATGGAGGACACAATCAGTATATCAAATGGTCTCAACTTCACATTCTTTCAGTGTAGGTTACTTTAACAGGTAGTAATCCTTGGTTTATGCAAGGACTTACCGGATCTCCATCAATGATCCACATTGCTGTGTTTTTTTACATAAAATGTAATTAACTCAACCAGTTTTTCCTAACATAATCTCATACATAAAGTCTTTCTTTCCTAAGTGACGGCCACCAAGAAACAGGACAGGTGATTTCTGGAGGGATCATTAGAAATGGTGTATCAATCTTTGTCAACAAACATGATGCTAATGAGGGTTTTGCGTAACCATTTACTGGATTTCCAAACAACAAACTTTAAATAAGTTTACCCGTGAAATTCTGACTCCATAGTTGCCATTGCCTTTGCAAGTCTAGAAACAACATCAGCAACACTTTCTCCACCCTCTGTCTTCATAAATGGATCTTTCGCATCAAGAGCCCATATCTCTGCGTACTGCACAAGAAAGCAGGAGAGTTAAGAATAAAAACCCAAGTTTTTCCTCATAGTCTAATTAGGTAAATGGGAAATATTTCACAACATAGTGGTTATATCGCTAGACAATCCAAAAATCTATTACACATTAACATCATTTTACTCCACAAAATACATTGTGAAGAGAGAGAAAAGTTGTTCATCTTCCATTGAAATGCAACCTTTGTTCGACTATTAGAGTTTCATGTTACCTTATCATGCGACTTGAGTTCAAATGAAGGGCCAAAATAACGCTCACGAAGATCCTCAATCAGCTGTACAATCATTGGAGGAAGTAAGTAACTTTCATAAGAACAACCAGTGCAGAGAAAAGATAAAGTGAAACGGTTGCAAATCGCAATGTTAGTAATAGAACTGACTCAGGTCCCTCAAGATCTGCTAGAACATTGATCTTCATCAATTAGCAATGTGACCTATATGAGCTAACTGATGTACTCATGAGACCACAAAAAGTTATATTTCAGTTCTCTACCTATGTGTATCGCGAAACAAACATCTAGTTCAATGTAGATATATGATACTCCCTTCGTCCCAAAATGAGTGTACTGTTTCTTTAGCATTGTTGTCCCAAAAGAAGTGTACTGTCTCCTTTTTAAGATGTGCGTTAAGTATGAATTACCACTAATATCCTTATAACAGGTTAGTATTCCTTATCTTTGTTACAATGCATGTTCATGGGTTATAAAAGGAAATGTTCAGCATTAACTAACTTCTTCTTTCTCAAAAGGAAACCAAGACACTCATTTTGGGATGGAGGGAGTATATCCCAACTCCCAAGTCAAATCTGGACCTATCTAATGTACATATTTTCATAACCATAAGAATAAAGTGTATCTTATCTCCTGATATTAGGATATGCTGATAGCTCGACCAGATCATAGTTCGCATAACTGAGTCGTATCCTATGCACAATCTCTTCATATCATTTTCATTGTGTCTACGTACTATCCTACTTAGCTGAAAAGGTGCTGTGATTTTTCATATTTACGTTCAGGATCAAGGATCTTAAGCTAACCTCAATATAGTGAACTGTTATGAGGGTGTACCTTAGTTTGAGGGCCTTCAAAAGGAAGGTTCAAGACAGATGCAACAGTTTTAGCAGTGTGCATCGTCCTTGAAAATGGGGAGCAACAAATGCGCACATTCTCAATGGGTATGTTATTTTCCTTCAGTTCCTGCATATACAATCCAGTTAGCCAACAAAGCTGAAACATTGTTGAGATACACAATCACAAGTTTAAAACAAGTCCAAATCTCAAGCTACTCAAAGCCATTTTCACACTAGGATTTGCTAGCATCAATCCACTCTCAGATCAAAGCTATAGTTACTGATACAACACCCATGTACATTACCATAAAAAACAGAAACACAACTCAATTAAATTGATTTGAATTCTCAACAACACTAGTCTCAGAATATCTGGATATGGATCAATCAAAATGGTAACAATTAAGCACAATTAATCACCTTTTGGAACAATTCACCAGCCAACTTTGCTTGCTCCACACCTTCTGGAGCCAATTGATACTCTGGCTTTATGCCATTTTCCTGATAAAATACAACCCATTACTCAAATTTTCATGAACTCTCAGATCATATGCACTCAATAAAGAAAGAACCAACCGAGCTACAAAAATCCAATTTCAAAACCCCCAAAAAAAAAAAAAAAACCAAACTAACCATTGAGGAAACAATAAGGCCTCTCTCGTTGGGTATGCTCTTGCCATGCCTCAATACCCAGTACCTGTTCTTCAAAAACGACGCCGTCTCCATGCCCAAATACTCCTTCTCCGCCTCTCTCTCTTCACACTATCTCTTCTTCTTCGTCAAGCTCTATTCTTCAACAAATAAAATAAGAAATTAATTAATTAAATAATGAAGAAAAAATGTCATTGGTTGTTTAACGTAGTCAAAGCAAGTCGCAGGTCAACAATGATCTGACGTGGCAGGACATAAGTGAGAACTGGAGGAAACTGGAATAAATATGACCGCAGGCAATCATTTTCTTCTACATCTCTCTACTCTTCCCCAAACAGAGCCTCCATTGTTCAGATTTTGAGTTCTCATTGCTTCGCTTCGATTCGCTTTGAAGAACCTCAAATTTCACAGCCATGGCACTCAATCTCCGTCAGAAACAAACAGGTTTGTGTTTCTCTCTATCTAGATTTTCTGAAATGGATCAATTCGACCGAATCTGAACAAACCCTTTTCAGTTCTGTCTTCAATTTCTCTGTTTTTTATTTGTATTTTTTCTCTGATCGGTGAAAATTGGGGTCCCAGAATGTATAATCCGAATGCTGAATCTGAACCAACCTGTGAACCCTACTGGCACTGCGAACGAGGAGGTCTACAAGATCCTGATCTACGACAGGTTCTGCCAGAACATCTTGTCGCCGTTGATTCACGTCAAGGATCTCCGGAAGCACGGCGTGACTCTCTACTTCCTCATAGATAAGGATCGCAAGCCCGTCCACGACGTGCCGGCGGTGTACTTTGTCCAGGCCACCGCCGCCAACATCCAGAGAATCATCGCCGACACCACTCGCTCCCTCTACGATAGCTTCCACCTCAACTTCTCGTCCTCGATCCCGCGCCCGCTGCTCGAGGATTTGGCCTCCGGAACTCTGAATTCGGACTCGATTCAGCGGATCTCGAAGGTGCACGATCAGTATCTGGAGTTCGTGACGCTTGAGGAGAACTTGTTCTCGTTGGCTCAGAAGTCTTGTTACGTCCAATTGAACGATCCGTCCGCTGGGGATCGCGAAATTGAGGAGATTGTTGAGAGGATTGTTGGTGGATTGTTTTCTGTTCTGGCAACGCTTGCTGTGGTGCCGATTATTCGCTGCCCTCGTGGTGGGCCAGCGGAGATGGTGGCGTCGGCATTGGATCAGAAGCTTCGGGATCATTTGTTATCCAAGAACAATTTGTTCACTGAAGGTGGAGGTTTTGTGAGCTCGTTTCAGCGTCCGGTTTTATGTATATTTGATAGGAACTTTGAATTGGCTGTTGGGATACAGCATGATTTTAGGTACAGGCCTCTGGTTCATGATGTTCTTGGTTTGAGGCTGAATCGGCTGAGTGTGCAGGGTGAGAAGGGCGGGATGAAGTCGTATGAATTGGACAGTTCGGATCCATTTTGGTTAGCGAATGGGTCGCTAGAGTTTCCAGAAGTTGCTGGGGAGATTGAGAGCCAGTTGAGACAGTATAAGAAAGACGTCGACGAGGTGAATAAAAGGACTGGTGGAACTGATGGGGCGGAGTTTGATGGGACGGACTTGATGGGTAACACGAAGCATTTGATGAATGCAGTGAACTCGCTGCCTGAGTTGACTGAGCGGAAGCAGATGATTGATAAGCATACAAATATCGCCACCGTGTTGTTGGGTGAGATCAAGGAGAGGTCTCTTGATTCTTATGCGAAAAAGGAGAATGACATGCTGATAAGAGGAGGGATTGATCGGAGTGAACTTATTAGTGCCCTTAAAGGGAAAGGGACGAAGATTGATAAGCTGAGGTTTGCGATCATTTATCTTATTTCTTCCGAAACCATTAATCAGTCTGAGATGGAGGCAGTGGAAGCTGCTCTTAGGGAATCTGAGGTTGACCTAAGTGCATTTCAGTATGTGAGGAAGATGAAATCATTGAATGTGTCCCTAATACCAGCTAATTCGGCTAGCAGAAGCAACATTGTTGATTGGGCTGAGAAATTGTATGGGCAATCAATTAGTGCTGTCACTGCTGGTGTGAAGAATTTGTTGTCTAGTGACAGGCAGCTGGCATTGACGAGAACAGTGGAAGCCTTGATGGAAGGGAGGCCGAATCCTGAAATTGACTCTTATCTCGTGTTCGATCCTCGTGCTCCCAAGTCAAGCTCTGGAGCAGGTAGCAACCACATCAAAGGACCATTCAAAGAAGCTATTGTGTTCATGATTGGGGGTGGAAATTATGTGGAGTATGGAGGTTTGCAAGAGCTTGCACAGCATCAGCAACCTGTCAAGCATATTATATATGGAACAACAGAAATACTAACTGGGGTGGAGTTCGTTGATCAGCTTAAACTGTTGGGGAATAAGATGGGATTTGGAAGTACTGCTACCACCTCAGCCAGTTAATATTGATACACTATATTCTCTGTGAATCCTTTTGTTCGGCAATATATTAGTGAAAGAGGTCTAACATGGGAAGCCCGAACCAAGGAAAGAGACGCAGCAGAAGTTTAGGTACAAGCTACCCTCTTGATATTACAACCTGCACTAAGATTTTATAAAAGAGGCTCAAACTTACCATCTTTGAGGAGTTAAACAAATGTTTTATTTTTTAAATATTCCATTATAGTGGGTAGGTTTCTCCTGTCAAAAATGTTTTTTTCCCCTTGTTAGTAATATCTTCATTGGAGCAAGTCTATCGGATTTGAAACTTTTTTTGGTGTTTACAATTCTCTACTGTATTTGAAAGCTAGACACGATCCCATATGTTACTGCATGTTACTTCTGAGTGTTATTCAGATTTGTTTACCATTTTGTTATGTATCTTGTTTGTGGGGATAACTTACCCTCCTTTCTAGTCATTACTAATATGTATCATTCATCTTATATTCATACCAATTTTCATTTCCTTTCATGGGCAATCATATTTGTTCAGTTTTAAGAATCGATCTTGTCATACGGGATATCAGGCTGATCATGTAGAAGGATAATACATTGTTGTGCCTTAAGTAGGTCTTTCTTGTCACAGTTATAGAAATGACGGTTAAAGATGTCTCTGTTCATCACATTATGATGAGGTTGGTTTTGAAAGTTGGTAAGATAATGAGGTTATGTCTGGTAGGATTGTACAAGTGCTTCAACTTTTGAAATAAATCTGGTTTATAAATCTTGATTGGGTATTTCTGGAAAAGTTTGACCTTGTGTAGAATTGTTCTCATTATGTGTTATGGCTTCATCTACAAGATTCAGTATATTGAAGATGCATAATCTTAATATGCATCAATTTAAAGTTGAATGTTATGGCTTCATCTACAAGTTTTCCCAAATGAGGTTTTTGTCATTTGTGGATACCAAAAAAGGATGGAAAATGAATACAAATTTGCCTCTCCACCGCGTTGTTCAAGCAAATTTTGAGGTAGATTCAGACGTTAGAAACAAAAACACTATTAAGAAGAATTCGAAATCTAGACTTCTTACATTTTGACTAACTTTCATTGATAAGAAAAAACATTTTCACTAGCAAAATGATGAAGAAACAAAGCAATTTGATAATATACCAGTCCTCTTAAATGGCTTTATCGCAATTTACTTGAACATTGAAATGTAAGTCATCAGTATTAATGGAGTATGGTTTGATTGCTCAAACCATCCAAGTCTGAGTGACTCAATGACTAAAAATTTGTAAATTTTGTGGGCTAATTGTGCGTAACTACCATGTGTTCTATGAAGAAAAAAAACACTCATGATTACTTTATATTTCAGTTCGTGAGAATTTATTAAATCATGTTATTGTCTTTGGAAAAAAAATTGGTTATTATTGAATTCGACAAAATAAATTTCACCGATCACCACCACCACGACATCTTGTTCTATTTAAACATTAAGGCGCTACTTGAAACTGTAGAGATTTTTAGGGGCTTTGTTGCTCATTACAATAATTGAAGGATATACGGGAACTCCAAAACTCATCCAACAGACGACGCCTTTAGAGGGCTAGAATATCAATACCCGAGTGGATTTCTAAGCGGACACCACGTCACCAAGAACCAACCACATGACGAAATGTGGTGACTTTGGTTTGTAAGTATGAATACTCTCTTTCTTGATAAAATGAGATCCCTCGCAGTTAGCATAAATCCATTCTCTCTTTAGAATCTCCTAGAGTTCTCCATAATAAGGTGTAATTCAGATTTTCCTATAGTATATTCTTACACTCACACACAAGTTTCTGCTTAACGATTTGTTACCATCCAATCCTTCGACTCCACCCCAAGTGCCCAAAACTCCGACTCCATTCCCCTAAGTTTAAGACCTAGAACATCTTCAAGACGATTGCCCTGACATTCGGACAAGATAAGAACAACTTCTAATATATGAATTTGACCGAGTCAAAAGAGACGCATCACTAAAATATATTATATGTTTTTCTTAAAACTGATAACATATACAAATTGTTCTCAATGTTTACTAATTAAACATGATCACATGTTCTTATTGGTTTTTATGGATTAAACTTAACCATTACTTCAAATTGTCCAAGAACTAAACAAGATAATGAGTTTGAGAACTGATCAAATCTACATGTACAGTAAAAAAATTAATTTTTATAATTAAGACTAATATTTAGGGTTAACTTAATCCTAACTCATTGAGGGAGTTATAATTCTTAATCAACCGGTGAAAATACAATATTTAATGTCAAGATATATTAATAAAAAAACTACAGAGACTATCCCAAAACTAAATGGTTTAGCCCCTAAGTAGTTACACATTTTTCGTTATTGGCACAAGAACTTCTCAAACCTTTCAGTTTAGTCCATTTTGGCATTTACAGGGGCCTAAACGAACAAAATCTTGAGAAGTCGGTCCAGAAATACAATAAAACCAAAATAAAAACCAACGTAGTAGTGTGTATATTTTCATGGCCTAAGCCTCTCTCACTCTCATTCACTCTCTGCTTCCACGCCACCTTTCCCTCAAAAACCATAACCGATCTCGCCCATCTCCACAACCACCGTCTCCGCCGCCATGGCTCGCCGAACCCTACCGATCCTCAAGCACCTCTCCTCCCACCTTCCTCGCCCCCTAATTTCAACCCGCTCCGTCACCTACATGCACAGCCCCGGCAACGGCGGCGCTCCGCGCTCCGTCACTCTCATCCCCGGCGATGGAATCGGCCCTCTCGTCACCGGAGCCGTCGAGCAGGTCCTGGAGGCGATGCACGCCCCAATCGAATTCGAGCGCTACGAGGTCCAGGGCGACATGAAGATGTTTCCGGAAGAGGTAATTGACTCGATCAAGAGAAACAAGGTGTGCCTCAAGGGCGGATTGGCCACTCCGGTGGGCGGAGGAGTCAGTTCCTTGAATATGCAACTGAGGAAGGAGCTTGATCTGTACGCGTCGCTGGTGCATTGCTTCAACATTCCAGGGCTGAAGACGCGGCACGAGGGCGTCGATATTGTTGTGATTAGGGAGAACACGGAGGGGGAGTACTCCGGTCTCGAGCACGAGGTCATTCCCGGCGTCGTCGAAAGCCTTAAGGTAATCGATTTTTCCTCATTCTATGCTCTTAGTTTTTTTAATTTTTTTTCTGTTTGGATCTAAAGAAAATTGAGATTCTGTCATATAGAATGTAGAGTACTAATACGAAAATGATAACATTTTGTTTCCATTTTACATGATTGAAAGATCAGTCTACGTCTAAGATAGATCAAATGTGTACGATCTATATTTGTATGAGGTTATATTTTTGCAAAGATTTTCTTTCAAATAAATGCATGTGAAAAGTGAATTGGAAGAACTAAAATTGAGTTTAGAATTTGGTGCAACCTTTACATATTATTTAATTGTGCTGGCAGTGGTGACATTGTATTTCCATGATGATCCTATGGACTGTTACTTCATCATGTTGCTCTCTGAATAAAAGTTTTCATGATCAAAATTTGAATTTTATGATCTCTGATGTATTGCTTTCGGGGTGAGAAAATTAAAATATTTTCTGATTCTTGAGGGTGAAAGCTGGATGTTTGATTCCCAAACTCAAGAAAATTGCAAGTAGAACTACAACTAAAATTCAAGTGTTCAAGATATAAAATAGTAAATATCATAAAGATTTTTCTTTTAGGGGTGTCTAGGTACACAAATAAGTGCACACACAAATAAAATGTTCACAAACATATTTCTTACGTTTGTAAGAATAAAATCCACTCAATTCATTAAAATGTTTAGACAAACATTGAAATATGTTCATGAACATTTTTTTTTGTGTGCACTTATTTGTGCAATAACATTTGTGCGCCTAAACTTTCCCTTTCTTTTTTATCTAGGAAGTAGTGTATCATGTTTAGAATATACTAATGTACAATATTCTTTGTACGTATCGATATTCAACAAACTGGATAAATTAATTAAGCCAATAATAGAACAAGAACTTGAAGGAGGGATAGGTGGCCAAGACCCTGGTTGGATGCCGTTCTTGTGATGCATTCCATGGTCATCTGTATTTGAGCTTTGCATAGTATCTGAAACAGGATTGTTTTATTCCTTATTCTTCCAAAGATTTTCTTTCGAAGTGTGTCAGTTTCTCATCCTGCTGTTTTGCTAGGTAATCACAAAGTTTTGCTCAGAACGCATTGCAAAGTATGCATTTGAGTTTGCTTACCTAAACAACAGAAAGAAAGTGACAGCTGTGCACAAAGCCAACATCATGAAACTTGCAGATGGATTGTTTTTAGAATCATGCCGGGAAGTCGCAACTCAATATCCTGCCATCCAATACAATGAAGTTATTGTGGACAACTGCTGTATGCAACTAGTCTCAAAGCCAGAGCAATTTGATGTCATGGTATGTGACCCTCTTAATTTCTCTTAATACAAATGCAGTATCTCCATGAGTCTCTTGTCCATGCCTACCTGGTGTTTAACTGTTTATCCAAATATTGGCAAAATTGTATATATCATTGCTGTTGATGCACTTCCAAGTGAATTGGGTTGAAATGGTACTTGCATTTAGTATATACCAAATGACATGTTACGCTTCGTGCTCTACTTCAACAAATTAATCTCAAGCTTAAGCTTATCATAAGTTGTGATCACCAAGCATGGGTTTGCTATTAAATGATTTGAGCTCTAAGCAACCTTGTCAATGTAGTCTTAATTCACTTGGGTAAAAGAAGCAAGTTCTCCAGAATTAGCAATTGTACCACTACGTCTTGTCGGCTCTACACACCTTGCCCACATATCATAGTCTGAAGAACGTCCAATGGTTTGGCTACATACTTCATTTTGCTATTAAATGATGAATTATCTAGTTCAAGGCTTAAGGCGTTAAATGTGGTGTGGCACCTTAAATTTCTAGCTTATGTTTCCTAACCACTTCTACGTACGCGTATTTTCTTTACCTCTTTAGCCAATTGATTAAAGAGCTGTAATTTTCTTATAGGTAACTCCTAATCTTTACGGCAATCTAATAGCGAATACAGCTGCTGGAATTGCTGGAGGTCCTGGTTTCATGCCAGGAGGTAACAACTATTTGCTACCGCATTTTATTTCTTAGGAGAGAAAAAAGAAACAAAAAGACAAATGATTACATAACATTTGCTGTTGTGGCTATGCATATGACGATTACAGGTAACGTGGGAGCTGAACATGCGGTTTTTGAGCAAGGTGCTTCAGCAGGAAATGTAGGAAATGCCAAGATACTAAGTCAAAAGAAGGCAAATCCTGTTGCTCTGCTCCTCTCATCAGCCATGATGTTGAGGCACCTTCAGTTCCCGTCATTCGCGGATAGACTTGAAATTGCTGTAGAGCGCGCAATCTCAGATGGTAAGCATCGGACAAAGGATCTTGGTGGAGACAGTACCACACAAGAAGTGGTTGATGCTGTCATAGCAAACCTGCTGTGAAAGATGGGGTATAGGATCATCTCCGACCATCTAATTCCTGCCTGCTTATGAATTTTACACGTCAATCAATTCCATGCTACGAGAGTTTTTTATGTTTTCCGTCATTTTTGGGTATGATGCTGTAGTCTTTACAGAAATCTTTACATTCTTTTGAAATAATTCATTTGAATCCCCTATTAGTCCGGAAATATTACAATAAAGGTTGAAGAGTTTTGTTGTTCAAGTATTGCATGTTGGAGGAAGCTTATATCTATCATCTCATGATTTTGATATTAGTCTGTTACACCTACACTCATTTTCCTCTATTATTGGTTGTAATTTTTTTGTTCAACTGCATAGGTAAAATTACGTATGACCTCAAGATTTGTAAGAAAAGAACAAACAAGTAAAAAAAGCTACAAAAGGTACTGGAATTTATTTTATTTTTTTCGAAGGGAAGGGTTAATTTTTTTGATTTAAATAGTGAGAATAGGGTATTGATTG
>JAYMTF010000624.1:0-32630 GCA_036897485.1 Pelargonium nanum | reverse complement strand
TGACGTGGCAGAAAAAAGACATGAGGATCTATAGAATGGAGCGAAGAACAAGGCGCGGAGTGGCCGTCCAAAAACAGGCAATTTTCAGGGAAATTTTGAGAGAGAGCTTAATTAGCAACCTAGGGCTCTCAAAAAATTTATTTTTATTTTTTTTATAGAAAAAAATTTAAAATCAATATTTTATTTCCAAAAAAAGAAAAAGAAAAGAAAATGAGCTGAAGAAAATGATACAGAAACAGATTAGCAGACCATCACGTTGAAACGAATCACCGAAGAAGAAGAAGAAGAGAGATTCGAACATTCTCGAACGCGACGGATTTTTCTGCGGTGGCTCATTCTTCGATCGACGAATCGGATCGTTTGATACGGAACAGAGATTGAGAAGAGCGGTGGAATTTTTCGATTTTTTGAAATTTTTGGAGGTGGTATTGTTGGATCCTTCCTGGCTGTTCTAGAAGGTTCAGGATCTGGTGCCAGGGGCAGGAGAGAGAGCCGGCTGATCGCCGGATGAGAAAGAACGCATGTTTCAGGGATCCAACAGAGGGAAAACGATGAAATGGGTGTCATTGCTTAAGGACATCAAAGAGAAGGTTGGTTTAACTCAAGCTCCTCCTACTGCTTCTGCGTCTTCTTCGTCTCCCAGCCCTTCCCCTCGCGAAAATGCTCCTTCTATTTTTCCAGCCTTATCGCGCTCTCTCGGAAGGTCCGATTTCGCTCGTTACCTGCAATTTCTTTTTCTTTTCCTATTTTGATGATGATTTTGTGATCAATTTTGTTTTTTCGCCATTTGAATTTTTGATGAATTACGTGCTGCATTTACGTTCAATTTCTTCAAACAATGCGGCTGGGGCTCATGGTGCTTGATGAAGTGTTATGTTAACAAATTAGATTCCAATTGTCCTGGAAATCCTGTTAGTTAGGTTGTAGGTATAGTGTAGCTGCAGCTGATATCACCTTCATTTTGCCAAAATATTTATCCGTTTTAGATTGCTAGTTGATATCTATCTTTGCCTTGTTTTGCAATTCCAACTGACTAGAACTAGATGGCATGATAGTCATATCATAAGTTTTAACTTCTGAGCACAAAGGCGCATGCTTGAGGTTAGGTAAGATAAAGCACTGGTTTGTTGGAGGAGCATGTTATGAGGAGAAAGGCATTATTTTTATTTGCTTTTGTCGTGGATGTGCAGTAAAGGCTAACACATGAAGGAGGAATCTATGGGGAGGCCCTTAACGTAGTTTGGCTTCATAGTAGGCACTTTTTTTTATAGGCGATACCAACACCATGAAGGGAGGCTCGAACCTGATACCTCGAGAGGAACAAGTGCCTTAAACTGCTTGCCCCCAATGGGTGTTGGTTTATAATAGGCACTTTTATTCGCATTAGTTGTTATTAACCTATATATTTTTGAAAATGGGACTTAAATGGTGTAGGTAGAACATAGGTTTTGGTAAAAAGAAGCAGATGCAGCAGCTGAAAGTGAGGGAATTGTGAGTATTGATGGTTATGGGATATTCAAAGTGATAATTGGTTAGATTTTACATTGATTCTCAAGAAGGACAAGATTAATGTAGATTATAAAATTAGATCGGAATGTTTAAAAATAGTTGATTGATTTCTGGAGGCTTGATTGTACTATTTTCTATTCATGATATGGGATGCAAGATAGTGGAAAGCCCTTAAAGTGGGGATTGTTAAGTGACATGGTTCGTTGACATGATTGGAGATACAAGAAAATAGAGTAAGAGATTATTCTGTTTGATAATAACTTATAGACCTTTAGGCTTTAGGGCAGCACTAGTCAATGATTTTATTGATGAAAGTTATCGATTAAGTCATTAGTCATTATCTTGTGCAATGAAGATGGAAAATTGCACCAAAAGGGGGAATATCATTAATTCAGGCGTAGATTACAAGGTTAAATGAAAGCTAAAAAGATTGTAAATTAAACCAACAAAAATAGCTGATGGCTTGCACCTGCGATAAAATTGATTGTATGGCCCCAAATAAAATTGGATTGGGAATCAGATTCTTGAATTTGCTGAAATTAGTTGAAATTGATGGGTTGTTAGATGATATCTGTGTAACGGGTACTTTTACTTGCCTTTTGCTTTACTGTATCTGTGGTGTAGAGTGCTGTCATCAAATGGCACACAATTTAATCACCCTTCATAGTTTCTTTGGACAGTTATTATTTCTTGTGCATGACTTTTTTTGTTCTCCTAAAAGCAGAGACAAACATGAATTGGAATTGGACTTCAAGAGATTCTGGGAAGATTTCAGATCATCCAGTTCGGAAAAGGTTATTGATTTATTTATATTCTCTTAATAGTACTTTTGTTTACCATATGTTCTGCTATTTCATAATCATGCTGCAATCATGCATAGACTGTAACAAAAGATTATAGTCGCTAATATCCCTTTTGCTGTTCATGCAGGAGAAAGAAGCGGCCTTGAATTTTTCTGTAGATGCTTTTTGTAGATTAGTGAAGCAGCAAGCTAATGTAGCTCAGTTAGTTACCGAGTAAGGCACAGTTGTCAGTTCCTTCTTTAACTAATTTGTTCCATTTTGTTTATTGTTCATGCAATTGCATAGTTGTGTAGTTGTGATATGATGGTTGTTGGTAGGGGTTACCTTCACTTTGTTACAGAATTTGGATAATTTATGGAGTTCGTTGTGCTCTTAAGAATAAGGGTCAAAATGATAACATCCTGACATATGGTCGCATCCCTTTCACTTCATGATACACAGATTTTTTTCTGAGTTATTGTGATTTCAATATGAATTGAGGTTAATCGAGAATCAGAGTTCTAGACATATATTTCCATTTCTTCCTTTTCTTCACGGGGAAGACTTATTTTTGTTCTGCTGATCATTGTTTAGGTATTTATTTGTATGCTGATTTTGTCACCAATTGCCACCCACCCACCCCAATACCCATAAATTTTATGTTTTGTCCTGTAACTGCCCATTGTGACCATGGAGATGAAATGCATTCATTTTGGTATCAGAATATCTGGCACAAACGCTGCTGTCATCTGTGTATTTGAAGACACAAGACTGTTCTGTACCTCTTTTGTTTTTCTTGTTGAGATGTTACTTTGTTGTGTCAAAGATTTAGATGATGAGATGTCCCATTATTGCCATGATAATATGTTTAATTAACCATTCACGCTTCCTATTATGTGTTATGTCATGATATTATCATTATTATTACCTTTATTACTCCAGGTATTTCTAGTTCAAGTGAGGTACACATTTTTCTAAGACGAAACTCTTGTGTGTTTTCTTCTATCCTTTGCATATTGTAGTCAATTTGGAAATTATTATAAGCTTTTACCTTATATTTTTCGTACAGAAAATTAGTATGTTTAACTTTGAGTTTAGGTTTCCTTGAATCTACATGGTTTCCCTTCTAGATAAGATTTCATTTATGCTGCTGTTATTGTAGTTACTCTCTTAAGTCTAAACATTCTGATTACTCGTTTGGCATGTTGGATTGTTGATACTAGCTGAGACTCTGGCTCTTTGCCCTAAAATTGTTTGCCAATGTCTTATATTTGAGCATATTGACCAATCTGGAAGTGTTTACAAATTACAGGTTAGTTGAAACACATGTATTCTCCTTTGTCATTGGAAGAGCATTTGTAACAGATATAGAGAAGCTCAAGATCAGCAGCAAAACAAGATCTTTGGATGTAGCAACAGTGTTAATTTTTTTTTCGGAAGTCACAAAGGTTTGCCTTCTCTTGTTTTTCTGTTCATGATTTCCCTTTCAATGTGCGCTTGTAAACATGCATGTACCAAACAAGAAGTTGTACTCATTCACATTTCTTTCAGGATGGCATCAGTCCTGGTTCAAATTTGTTAACTGCAGTAGAAGCCCTTGCATCTGGGGTATATTTCCTTAATCTTAATTGCTTTTAATGAATCTTTTTGTTACCTTTATTTAGTATGTTCAGCCGGAGGTAAAACCTTGGTATTGCTTTTGTATTTATATCGTGTAAAGTTCTCTTTACAAGTTGTGCATCATAACTAGTATGCTTGGACTTACCAAATGTCACAGAATAGTTTGAGTTCATCATTTCTATTACCATAAGAAGTCCTGTAATGTCTTTTGATACTAGATAGGTTATCTCTGACACCCTGAGGCGAGTGTAAAAACATGGGTCTTTCTGTACCATGTCTGTTTTTTTAGCACTGCTAATAATATTATCTTTTGTTTGCAGCCTGTTGACAAACAATCTCTACTTGATTCTGGGATATTGAGCTGTCTCATTCATATTCTTAATGCCTTTCTTGGTCCTAATGGATCCAATGCAAGGAATTATGTTACTGTTGATGAAGAATCATTGCTTGATGAAAAGGATGATGCCACTGATAAGAGGCAAAGTCGTAGGCTTGAGGTTGCTTTCTTTCTATAGCATCCTTGCCCTTTCTAGTTCTGATTGGTAACTTAAAAGTATTCTGTGTTAGAGAGTGGTTGTCATTGTTTTTTTATGGTCTCTATGTTGTTAGCTTTGTAAGCCATTGTGCTGCGTGTTTGTTGAAGCATTATTATTCGCCCTTTGCCATGTCTCGGGAGGTTGATTTTCCCTTTTTATTTTGAACTACCTTGACTATTTCAAGCACTGATTGTTTTGGGAGCAAGGGCTTTCTCTTTTACCGATAATTCTAGGATCCTAAGTTAATATTTTAGATTTGATAGAGTACATTGATCTGGTTGTTTGGCCAAACTCCAAACTATATACGAGGTGTTCTGTCTAGGTGGATGATGAATGAAAGAAAATTCTGTTTATGTTTCTCAGGCACGATAAATTAGCTTCTCAGTCATATTTTTCATCTATTTTACAGTCAATAAGTGAGCTAGAATGGATGAATTGTATTTTTCTTATTCTGATGTTATGATGAAGGTTAATATTTTCTGTCGCCCTGTTTATTGCTGTTAGTGATGCAAAGAGCTTGACTAAGTTAATCTGGTTAACTTAACACCTATAGTTGGCTTCTCTTAGCCTTGCTTTGGCATTTAATATATTCACCAGCCAACTCAATTAAGGCTTTCTGGATAACTTCGTTTCCATCTTAAAAATATACTGACAATTTAGTAGTTAGCCTTTTTCTTATGTAGCTCTAATGATCAACAAACATGTTTTTTCTTTTTCTTCTCATTATGGTTGTGTTTGTTGTGCATCTTAAGTTTGAGTGACTTGTGAGTCTGTTTGCTTGATGCAGTTGCAGTTGGAAGTTTCCAAAAACTAAGTTTGTTTTGCAATGGGGACTTGATTTATATTATTTATATATTTTTTTATGTCTATTCTCAGTCAAATTTAAGTCTCGCATATCATAAGTGTATATAGAATTTGAGTTCTTGGCAAAGACAAAACCTTTCTTGTGTTGATGTATACACACATAACAAGAATCATACTCTGATTTTTGTTATCATCTTTATTCATGCAGGTAGAGGGAAGTGTTGTGCATATTATGAAAGCATTGGGCAGTCATCCTTCAGCTGCACAGAGTTTAACTGAGGATGATTCGCTTCAGTTATTGTTTGAGATGGTTGTCAATGGGTCCTTGACAGCATTCTCTCAATCAGAGGAAGATCCTGTTCCATTGCACAGCATGCAGCTTCATCGGCATGCAATGCAGGTAGACGTTTTTCTTAAATTGTATTGACAACTTGTCATTTTCATTCACTTTGAGAGTTTCATAAAGGCTTCATAAGGTGATGGTTAGATTTTCTTCTTTTTATCCTTTTGCTTTGTTCCAGATACTTGGTCTTCTACTGGTCAATGACAATGGGAGCACAGCCAAATATATACACAAACACCATCTGGTATGCCATTACGTAAATAATTTTTACGCTCTCAAGCTCGTGAAAGGTCTGATTGTCTCTTTGGAACATTTCTATTCAATAGTACTTTCCTATTTGTCCCCTTTCCTTTCCTTTTTCGTTAAGAGGATTCGGTGTCATTGGCTTTTCTTAAGGGGTTTCTTGGTTTCTTTATCATTGTTTATAGGCTATTATGTTGACGGTTTTGAATTTGTGCCATAAGATTGTTTCTCTAAACTAGGATAACCTGGAGACTGAGTTTGTGGCATAACCATACACCTTGCACACATAGCAATGTACTTTGCAAATAATAATGTTTATGGTTTATATGTGTTTTTGAATTGATGAAAATAACACATACCTTAGTTATAGTCCAGAATATTGTGTAACCAAATTCCATGCCATCTAATTCGAACTTGTTTCTCTGCTTATGTTTTTGCTTAAAAATTGTTTTTCTGTAAGCATGTGATATTTGTTTGGTGCTGTGAACTAGTGTCCCTGATCGTGGTATTTTCTCAGTTTGCTATACAATTTTGGTTTTGTGGCTTTCCTCACTACTTTCCATGTTAATTTTGGTTTACCAAAACTTAATATGGAGTGTAACTTTTGCGGAAATAGGAGGGTGAGTTGTGGTTCATTTATGTTAGAAGATAAGGAAGTTACTAAAAGGGACTATTTTAGGTATCTTGGATCTATTATGCAAAATAACGGAGAGATTAAAGAGGAGGTAGAAACCTGATTAGTGCAGGGGGTTTGGCATAGAGGGGGGCTTTGGGCATTCAAAGAATGCCTCTTGTAATTGACCAACTCAACCAAAAGCTTATTGAATGCCTCTTGTAAATGACCAACTCAATTGAAAGCTTAAGTTGATAGTTGAAGGCCCAATTTAATTTTTACACTCTAACACGCCCCTCACGTGCTAGCACATTATTGCTTTGCACATGGGCCCAAACACCCATGAATGCACATGTCTTCTTGCTCTGATACCATGTAAATGACCCACTCAACTAAAATTTTAAGCTGATAGTTGAGAGCCCAATTTAATTTTTACACTTTAACACCTCTAAAGTTGAAAGAAAAGCAATGCTAAACGACACTAAATGTTGGGCTCCAAAAAGGCTGCAAAGTCATAAGATGGGGGAAGCAGAGATGAGAATACTTTGGTGGATGTGTGATAACACTATGAAGGATTAGATTTATGATGAAACTATATGAGGAATAGTTGGGGTGACATCAATTGAAGACAAGATGTGGGAGAAGCGTTTAAGATGGTTTGGATGCGTAGAACGTAGAGAGAGTAGTGACCCCTTGAGGAAATGTACTGCTAAAGGATTCATGCATCCGACCCCAACATTGCTTGGGAAATGCCTTGGTTGATGTTGTAATATAATAATTGGCTTGGTTTATGTTCACCTTTTTTTTCCTGAAATTTTTTCTTACCTTCTGTTAAACTGTTTCTGTTTCTACATGCAGATCAAAGTTCTTCTTTCGGCTGTTAAAGGTTTCAATCCTGATTGTTGTGATCCTGCTTACACTGTGGGCATTGTGGACTTGTTACTTGAATGTGTAGAATTGTCATGTAGACCTGGTAAATCTGTCATCCAATCTATCCTTTCTTACTTAGTTAGTAAGCTATAACTATAAGTAAAAGATCATTTTTATTCTTTTCAACTTTTGGGTAATCCATAATTTGTTCAGAGGGTGTGAAATTACCTCCATTTGGATGCTTTAAACATTATTTCTGCCTTCTCTGATTCTTGCAGCTTTTGAATTGTTTCTGTTTTGTGTTACTGCTAATTTAGTAATGTTTCATTTTGTAGATGCTGGTGGTATCAAGCTAAGGGAGGACATACATAATGCCCATGGTTATCACTTCCTTGTTCAGTTTGTGTTGACACTGTCCACGTTGCCAAAAAATCAGGGTTTTCAGTCTATCCCTTCAAACTCTTCTTCTGACCCTCAGACAATGAAGGATGTAGAAGAACAGGATTTCAAAGACTGCGAGGACCCCTCATCCCAGAATCTGTCTCCAACACTCTCTAGGTTGCTTGATGCTCTTGTTAATTTAGCTCTAACAGGCCCATCTGAATCTATGGGTTCTATTGGAGGCAAAACTTCCAAAACTTCTCATACTAAGGCTAGTGGCCGTAGCAGAAGTCGTAACCTGTCTCTTGATGGCCTTGCTGATGAGACTTGGGAGAAGGACAATAGTAAAGTTAAAGACCTAGAAGCGGTGCAGATGTTGCAGGACATCTTTCTGAAAGCAGACAGCAGTGAGTTGCAGGCAGAAGTATTAAATAGAGTGTTCAAACTATTCTCTAATCATCTTGAAAACTACAAGTTATGTCAGCAGCTTCGGACACTTCCACTCTTCATCCTAAATATGGCTGGTTTTACACCATCTTTGCAAGACACAATTTTGAAAATCCTTTTATATGCTGTGACTGTTGTAAACTGTGTTCCTGAACAAGAATTGCTTTCACTTTGCTGCTTACTGCAGCAACCAATAACATCAGAGTTAAAGCACAGTATTCTTGATTTCTTTGTGAAACTATTATCCTTTGATAACCATTACAAAAAAGTTCTGCGAGAAGTTGGTGTGCTTGAAGTTCTGTTAGATGATTTAAGGCAACACCAGTTGCTTTCAGGTCCAGATCAACAAAGTCTTAGCCCTAATAAGGTGGAAGGAAAATCCTCAAACAGTTTCAAGAAACACTTGGACAGTAAGGACACCATCATTACTTCACCCAAGCTAATAGAATCTCCTACAGCAAAGCTTCCTATTTTTGAAGTTGAGTGCACAATTGCTATGGCATGGGATTGCATGGTTTACTTATTGACGAAAGCAGAAACCAACCAAGCGTCATTCCGCTCGGCTAATGGTGTGGCCACCGTTCTACCATTTTTGGTGTCCGACATTCATCGTCCAGGGGTTCTCCGGACATTGTCCTGTTTGATCATTGAAGATGTTAAGCAGGTTTGTGAGAATTCTTATTTGCCTGTTTATATGTTTTTTAGCTTGGTTGTGGAGTGTGGATGGATCATTCATCTGTTTTATCTTCCGTGCCCCATTTTCTGCTAATTTTCTTTATCAGTATTGGTATCTGCAGCCTTTAACTGATGAGATAAATTCTATCAAACATTATAGCAGTTAGAATGTTTTTTTTTTTCCTTTCCCTTTTTTGCATATTCTTGCATATGTGCTTGATAATCTCATTCTTTGTGCAGTATCACCAAAATGATCCACTGAATATTGGTTTTTTTATTAGGGTCATCAAGATGAATTAGGTGTACTTGTTGAAGTTCTGAAAAGTGGGATGGTTACAAGTGTTTCAGGATCATCTCAGTACAAACTTCAAAATGATGCTAAATGTGACACGATGGGAGCATTGTGGCGGATTCTGGGAGCAAATAATTCAGCTCAGAAGGTCTTTGGTGAAGCCACTGGGTTTTCTCTTCTGCTAACCACACTCCACAGTTTTCAAAATGATGAAGGGCACCGTGATCAATCTTCTTTGAAGGTTTATATCAAGGTGTTTACATATCTCTTACGTCTTATGACAGTTGGAGTGTGTGATAACACTATTAACAGGTCAAAATTGCATGCAATCATATCATCCCAAACCTTTTTTGATCTTCTAACTGAGTCTGGTTTGCTTTGTGTGGAGTGTGAAAAGCAAGTCATACAATTATTGTTGGAACTTTCACTTGAGATTGTGCTTCCACCATTCTTAACTTCAGAGAATGTCACATCATCTGTCAGAGCCGAAAGTGAGTCGGCTAGTTTTATTTTAACAACCTCATCAGGTTCATTTAATCCTCATAAAGAACGAGTGTACAATGCTGGTGCTGTCAGAGTTCTTATAAGATCATTGTTACTCTTCACTCCGAAGATGCAGTTAGAAGTGTTGAACCTAGTTGAAAAGCTTGCTCGTGCTGGATCCTTCAATCAAGAAAGCCTGTCATCTGTTGGTGAGGCATTATTCATCTAGTGCTCCAAAGCCTTCTTGAAAATATTTATTTGTTTTCTTATTATATACTTGTGTGTTTAGGTTGCGTGGAACTTCTACTGGAGACAATTTATCCCTTCCTTTCTGGTTCATCTCCTTTACTTTCCTATGCTCTGAAGATTGTGGAAGTTCTTGGGGCTTATAGGTAGATACTTGCTACCATGACTAGAATTAATTGCATCTTAATAATTATACCACTTTATGCCCCTTGCGCTGCATGCGTTTCACGGGAATATATCTATAATAAATTAAATAAGGTTAATACTTAATATTTTAAAATAGATTATTTTATTTAATAATTGATGTTTTTTTTTTAATTTCTAATAAATTAAAATCTTATGAATTGTATATTTTTATGATGAAACAAAACTTTTAGTCAAAATTTAAAACCCGACGATGAGTTAGGACTCATTATAAACCTTTTATTATTGTATTTTTGGTGTATAAGTTGAAACCTATAAATATTAATAAAAGTGATGTATATTTAATGTATGTAGACTTTGTATATAAATATGTGTTTATTTAAAAATGGATGAACTTCATACTATATTACAAATACATAATTGGCAATTATGAGAGAAAAAAAATAATACGTTTAGAAAAAATGAAATAACAATAAATATTTTTTTAAGCAAACAATCTGAGTATGTCTTGTGGTTTTTGCTCTATTTATTTGTCTGTATATATTAAAAACTATGAAAAAAACTCAAATTATACAGTTATTACCATGATCAAACCTATTAAGTCTTACAATTGCACTCTAGGTCACGACTAAAAAAAAAATTTAATTAAATAATAAAACTGATCATTTACATATTTAATACAAAAGTTGCTTATGAATGTGGACCTTGACGATCAATCAAATACTACCCGAGTTTACACTTATAGTATGTTAATAAGTTGTAATCAATAAACTTGTTGGGTTATATATTTATAATTATGTACTTTCCTATGCTTACGGTAGTTTACTTACCTTGTTAAGTTATTATAAATTATTGTATATTAGTTTTGATTCTATAATTAGGCAAAACCTTATACCAAGACTAAAATTTGATGAAGCGGCGCTATAATATGCATTATAAACATGTTTTTTTTCTCCAGCTTTTATAGTATATATATAGATAGTTTTTCTTTACCGGTTTTCTTTTTATGGTAAAATGAGGTTTATATTTCTGGTAACAGGTTGTCTGCCTCAGAACTTCGACTGCTTATTAGATACATTCTGCAAATGAGACTGGTAAATTCAGGTCATAGTATTGTTGATATGATGGAGAGGTTAATTCTCATGGAAGATATGGCCTCAGAAAATGTTCCTCTCGCACCATTTGTGGAGATGGATATGAGCAAGATTGGACATGCTTCTGTACAGGTTTCTCTGGGTGAAAGATCATGGCCTCCTGCAGCTGGTTATTCATTTGTTTGTTGGTTCCAGTTTCAGAATTTTTTGAACACACAACCGAAGGAAACAGAAATTTCCAAAACTGGCTCTTCCAAGAGGTTGAATGGTTCTAGCGGGCAGCACCCAGAGTCGCACATTCTCCGTATATTCTCTGTTGGTGCAGCTAATTCTGAGAACATGTTCTATGCAGAACTTTATCTTCAGGAGGATGGTGTATTAACCCTTGCAACAAGCAACTCTTGCTCCTTATCATTTCCTGGCTTGGAACTAGAGGAAGGAAGATGGCATCACCTTGCAGTTGTTCATAGCAAACCAAATGCTCTCGCTGGATTATTCCAAGCCAGTGTTGCTTATGTGTATATAAATGGAAAGATGAGACACACAGGGAAACTAGGATATTCTCCATCTCCACCTGGAAAGCCTCTTCAGGTACCCATTGGGACTCCAGTTACTTGTTCAAGAGTTAGTGACTTGTCGTGGAAACTCCGTTCCTGCTATCTTTTTGAGGAAGTCCTCACATCGGGTTCTATATGTTTTATGTACATTCTTGGTAGAGGATATAGAGGAATCTTTCAAGACTCCGATCTTCTTCGGTTTGTCCCTAACCAGGCTTGTGGTGGTGGTACTATGGCTATCTTAGATTCACTTGATGCTGACTTGCCTACGAACTCCACCCCGCCAAAACTTGATAGTTCCAGCAAACTAGCAGAGTCTAAGGCAGATGGCAGTGGTATTGTCTGGACTTTGGAAAGACTAGGTAACCTATCGTTGCAGTTATCTGGAAAGAAACTGATATTCGCATTTGATGGAACGTGTACAGAAGTTATTCGATCATCGGGAACCGTTTCTATGCTCAATCTGGTCGATCCTACGTCTGCTGCTGCTTCTCCTATTGGGGGTATGTGACAAACTCTCCACGTATAGATTAACAATGTTTTTAAAATTTACAACTTATATTGTATATGTTGAACCACATTTGAAGCAGCATAGTCTGCTTATTCTATTTCTCATAACTCATTCACCATTCTTCTATTTTGCGTGAAAATGCTGTTTGGTGTTAGTCTACATATTCTTTCCTCTCTTTTTTCCCCGCTTGTTCACACATATCTTTTTTGTTGATATTACACTTCATTTGCTTCTTGAACTCTTGTTTATAATTAGACTAATGATACTGAGGAGAGTAATTTGTATTTTTTACCTCATTTAATTATTGTTTGTTACATTTTGTGGTGTTTTCAGGTATACCTCGATTTGGACGTCTTCAAGGGGATATATTTATCTGCAGGCAATGTGTGATTGGTGAGAGCATCCACCCTGTTGGTGGTATGGCTGTTGTTTTGGCTCTTGTTGAAGCATCTGAAACCAGAGATATGCTGCACATGGCTCTGACATTACTAGCTTTTGCCCTTCATCAGAATCCTCAAAATGTGAGGGACATGCAAACATTCAGGGGATACCATATACTGGCACTCTTTCTGCATCGCAGAATGTCATTGTTTGACATGCACTGTCTTGAGATTTTTTTCCAGATTGCTGCATGTGAAGCATCGTTTTCGGAACCAAAGAAGGTGGGAAGTGCTCAAACTACTCTGTCACCTGGTGCAACAATTCAAGAAGCAAGCTTTGAGGATCTTAGTTTGTCAAAGTTACGTGATGAGTTTTCTTCAATCGGATATAATGGAGATATGGACGATTTCTCTGTGCCAAAAGATTCGTTCAGTCATATTTCAGAGTTAGAACAAACTGATATGCCAGCTGAAACTTCAAATTGCATTGTCTTGTCAAATGCAGATATGGTTGAGCATGTTTTGTTGGATTGGACATTGTGGGTTACAGCTCCAGTTTCTATTCAGATTGCTCTGCTGGGTTTTCTTGAGCATCTAGTGTCAATGCATTGGTACAGGAATCACAATCTTACAATTCTGCGCCGAATCAACCTTGTTCAACATTTATTAGTGACTTTACAACGAGGTGATGTTGAAGTTCCTGTTCTAGAAAAATTGGTTGTATTGCTTGGTGTCATATTAGAAGATGGCTTTTTGACTTCTGAATTGGAACTTGTGGTTAAGTTTGTGATTATGACATTTGATCCACCTCAGCTGACAGCAAGGCATCAAGTTATGAGAGAGTCAATGGGGAAGCATGTAATTGTAAGGAATATGCTGCTGGAGATGCTTATTGATCTTCAAGTAACCATAAGATCAGAAGAGCTGCTTGAGCTGTGGCATAAGATTGTCTCATCCAAATTGATAACATATTTCCTTGATGAAGCTGTTCATCCTACAAGTATGAGATGGATCATGACCCTTCTAGGTGTATGTCTTGCATCTTCACCTACCTTTGCCCTTAAGTTTCGCACAAGTGGTGGCTATAATGGTTTGACACGGGTGCTTAGAAATTTCTATGATTCCCCAGATATATATTATATTTTGTTCTGTCTGATATTTGGAAAGCCTGTATATCCAAGACTTCCGGAAGTTCGCATGATAGACTTTCATGCCCTTATGCCAAGCGACGGAAGTTACGGAGAGTTGAAATTCGTTGAACTCTTAGAATCTGTGATAGGTATGGCGAAATCTACATTTGATAGATTGAGTATGCAGTCCATGCTTGCCCACCAAACTGGTAGTCTTTCCCAGGTTGGTGCTGGTCTTGTGGCGGAGCTTGTTGAGGGCAATGCTGACATGGCTGGAGAGCTTCAGGGTGAAGCTCTGATGCATAAGACATATGCGGCACGCTTAATGGGTGGGGAGGCAGCAGCTCCTGCTGCTGCAACTTCAGTCTTGAGATTCATGGTTGATCTGGCAAAGATGTGCCCTCCATTTTCTGCAGTTTGCAGACGGGCAGAATTTCTTGAAAGCTGTGTTGACCTTTATTTTGCTTGTGTTAGGTTTGTTTCAATACATTTTCTGCATTACATTTATGCTAAACAAATTTTTACAATGATTCTTGATTGACTCAACTTCATGATCTTTATTTGATTTTTAACTTAGTTTCTCTGATAGAAGCTACACTGCATCTGTTTTACTGAATAGTGTTTATTTATTTATTTTACAGAGCTGGTCATGCAGTGAAGATGGCTAAAGAACTTTCTGTAAAGACTGAAGAGAAGAACCTAAATGATGATGATGATGCCACTAGTTCACAGAATACATACTCTAGTATGCTTATTGAACAAGAACAGTCTGCCAAAACATCCATCAGCATTGGAAGCTTTCCTCAAGGGCAGGTAAGTACAAGCTCTGAAGATATGCCTGTACCCGAATCATACGTTTCTGGTGAGAAAGCAGTGACCAGGGATAGTACATCTCAGCTGGAATCAAATAAATTCGTGCAAGAAGAGTCTCACACTGTTCAAAGCTTAGATTATGGTACTGTGGACCGGGTGTCTGTTACCTCCAGTTCAAATGAGTTCCCTATGCAGAATGTAAAATTGAATCCAGATTTGAATCACCAGACAGATTCCCAGAGTTCTGCATCTCTACGTATGCTTGATTCTTCAAATTTATCGGAGAAGTGTTCATCCAAAACCCCACTAACACCTTCTAAGACTCCAGTTACTAGCCAGAATGAATCAAGAAATCCCTCAATTGCCACTCCTTCCATGGAGTCTCTTGCATCAGCCAGTGAGTTTGATCAATCTTCAGATTCTAAATCTACTCCTCAAGGATTAGCTGCTGCAAACGCACTTTTTACAGTTAGTCCAAAGCTGCTTCTTGAAATGGATGACTTGAGTTATGGGGGTGGCCCTTGCTGTGCAGGGGCAACTGCTGTTTTAGATTTTGTGGCAGAAGTTCTCTCTGATTTTTTGACTGAGCAGATGAAAGCAGCACAAGTCGTAGAAAATATTTTGGAAAGTGCTCCTTTACATGTTGATGCTGAATCTGTGTTAGTTTTCCAGGGTTTGTGCCTTACTAGACTTATGAACTTTCTTGAGAGGCGTCTCTTGCGTGATGATGAAGAAGAAGAGAAAAGGTTAGATAAGAGCCGGTGGTCTTCAAATTTGGATGCATTATGTTGGATGCTTGTGGATCGTGTATATATGGGTGCTTTTCCACAGCCTGCTGGTGTATTGAAAACACTGGAGTTCTTCTTGTCTATGTTACAATTGGCAAATAAAGATGGCAGAATTGAAGAGGCTACTCCATCTGGAAAGGGCCTTCTTTCTATTGCAAGAGGAAGCAGACCACTTGATGCTTACATACATTCAATTCTTAAAAATACAAATCGTATGATATTGTATTGTTTCCTGCCGTCATTCTTGCTTGCAATAGGGGAAGAAGATCTTCTTTCAAGTTTAGGCATACTAATGGAATTCAAGAGATCAGTGTCAAACTCTTCGCTAGAAGAGTTGGGAATTGATATCTGCACAGTCTTACAGCTATTATTTGCTCACAGACGAATTATATTCTGTCCGAGCAATGTTGATACCGATCTAAATTGCTGTCTTTGTGTGAATATAGTTCCTCTTCTCCGTGACCGAAGGCAAAATGTACAGAACTTGGCTGTCGATATCTTCAAGTATCTCTTGGTGCACCGCAGAGGTTCTCTAGAAGATTTGCTGGTTTCGAAACCAAACCAAGGTCAGCAGTTGGATGTCCTACATGGTGGCTTTGATAAATTGTTGACAGGAAGTTTATCTTCTTTCCTGGAGTGGCTTGCGGGTTCTCAACAGGCCATCAATAAAGTACTGGAGCAGTGTGCTGCAATCATGTGGATTCAGTATATTGCTGGATCAGCAAAATTTCCTGGAGTAAGAATAAAAGGAATGGAGGGTCGGCGTAAGAGAGAAATGGGGAAAAGGTCACGAGATACTTCTAAGTTCGATCTCAAACACTGGGAGCAGGTAAGTGAACGAAGATATGCACTGGAGCTTGTTCGCGATGAAATGTCTACTGAGCTCAGAGTTGTTCGTCAAGATAAGTATGGATGGGTTCTCCATGCTGAGAGTGAGTGGCAAATCCATCTCCAACAGCTTGTTCATGAGCGGGGGATCTTCCCAATGCGGAAATCCTCTGGAACAGAAGATCCTGAATGGCAGCTTTGTCCCATTGAAGGTCCATATAGGATGCGGAAAAAGCTTGAGCGTTGCAAGTTAAAAATTGATTCCATCCAAAATGTTCTTGATGGTCAGTTTGAATTAGGAGAAATAGAAATGTCCAGAACAAAGAATGACAATAGTCCTGATGATTCTGATGGTGACTCTGAATTATATTTTAATCTTTTGACTGATGGTGCCAGTCCGAATGATGCTGACGGCGAGCTGTATGAAGATTCCTTTTTTAAAGAGCCCAGCTCTGCTAAAGATGTTGATTCTTCTAAGAATGGGTATATTGATGATATAGATAGTAGTATCAATGAAGCAAGTCTTCACTCTGCTCTTGATTATGCAGGCAAATCGAGTGTATCATCTGTTCCATTTGACATCATACTAGGTAGATCTGACGCAGGATCTCCTATGCAATCCTCTTTGAGAAATGATGAAGTCAAAGCTACAGAGGATAAATCAGATAAGGATTTGCATGATGATGGGGAATATTTAATCAGACCTTTTCTGGAACCCCTTGAAAAGATACGGTGTAGATTCAATTGTGAACGAGTTGTTGGTCTTGACAAACACGATGGAATATTTCTTATTGGTGAACTTTGTTTGTATGTAATTGAAAACTTCTACATTGATGACTCTGGGTGCATTTGTGAGAAGGAATGCGAAGATGAGCTCTCTGTTATAGATCAGGCTTTGGGTGTACAGAAGGATACATCTTGCAGTCTGGATTTCCAATCCAAGTCAAATTCGTCTTGGAGCGCAACTGCTAAGGCATTGGCAGGGGGAAGGGCTTGGGCCTACAATGGTGGAGCATGGGGAAAGGAGAAAGTATGTAGTAGTGGTAACTTACCTCATCCGTGGAATATGTGGAAACTTAATAGCGTTCATGAGATTTTGAAGCGTGATTACCAGCTACGTCCTGTTGCAATTGAGATATTTAGCATGGATGGATGCAATGATCTTCTTGTATTTCACAAAAAAGAAAGAGAAGAAGTGTTCAAGAATCTGGTTGCTTTGAATCTTCCAAGAAATAGCATGTATGAAATTTACTCACCATCTATGCTCCCAAATTTGTTTGATTACTTGTGTGTGCATGCTTGCTTGTGTGTAATATCCGTTTTTCCTTTAGGTATTTATGCATTTTTGCTTTCTATTGCCAATTAAGATAAAGTAATCTGGTGAAATAGTTTGGAATTAGTCTCCTGATGGTATGCATGTAGTTCATTTTTTGATACTATAATTCTTAGCAATTATTTATTTTATATGCTTCATATACTATATATAGATGTCTTCACTCTAGTTGCCTTTAAATTGGGTCTTGTGAACACTAAGCCAAACAGCCACGATAGTCTACTGTTTATTTATCAGTGCTTCTACATATGTATGATTTTCTGCTCTGTTTAATCATTTTCCTTTAATCCATTTTTTGTTTATAAGTTTTAGTACCTATGAAGTACCTCCACCTTGTATAGTTAACTTCAAAATGTAAGACTGCTAACTGGAACTCTTTTTCAGGCTGGATACAACCATTTCAGGTTCAGCAAAACAGGAAAGCAATGAGGGCAGCCGTCTTTTTAAGATAATGGCTAAATCGTTTTCCAAAAGGTGGCAAAGTGGAGAAATTAGCAATTTCCAGTACCTCATGCATTTGAACACCTTGGCGGGACGTGGATACAGTGATTTAACCCAATATCCAGTGTTTCCATGGGTTCTGGCAGATTATGAAAGTGAAAATCTAAACTTTTCAGATCCAAGAACATTCCGTAGACTTGACAAACCCATGGGTTGTCAGACGCCAGAAGGTGAAAATGAGTTTAGAAAAAGGTCAGCCCAAAGCCACCTTATATATATATATTTTTCCTTTATCGTAATTAGCTTTTGCTGGTGAAAGTGACAAGGTTGTTGTCAGATGCAGCACATTGGAAAATATGTTTATGTTGAAGACATTCTAATAGCTGGATTTACTATCACTCCTTATATATTCTGTTTCTTTTTTGTGTTTCAGATACGAGAGTTGGGATGATCCCGAGGTTCCAAAGTTTCATTATGGGTCTCATTATTCTAGTGCTGGAATTGTCCTTTTTTATCTTCTACGCCTGCCACCATTTAGCGCTGAAAACCAAAAGTTACAGGGAGGCCAGTTTGACCATGCTGATCGCCTTTTCAATAGTATTAGAGATACTTGGCTAAGTGCGGCTGGCAAGGGAAACACTTCGGATGTGAAAGAGCTTATTCCAGAATTTTTCTATATGCCAGAGTTCTTAGAAAATCGTTTTAATCTTGACTTAGGGGAAAAACAATCAGGAGAAAAGGTGCCAAAAACTGTCAAAATTTAGTTACATTTTTGCCCACTCTTAATTTTTCATTCAAAGATTTCCCTGATTCAAAGCATTTGTTATGTAAGAATGACATCTCATTTCTCTTTATACGTAGATGTTTTTTAATCATATCAGATGTTTTACAGGTTGACGATGTTATCCTACCTCCATGGGCCAAAGGCAGCGTTAGAGAGTTCATTCGGATGCATAGGGAAGCCCTGGAATCTGAGTATGTTTCAGAAAATTTGCATCATTGGATAGATCTTATTTTTGGATATAAACAGCGTGGGAAGGTGAGTTAATATTCTTTACCTTCATAATGCTATTGGCATGGCTGTTGTTTGAATTCTATTTATTTATATGCATAATATTTTTTTTTATAAATAGTAATTTTATTTCTACTTCAATCCACTGTTGTAACTTTTTTTCTTATCTCTTTATATCATTTAGTTTGATTTTTTATGTGAATTGTTGGCTGAATTTGACTTTGTTTTCATCCCATTTAGCCATTTATGTGATGGAGTCCAATATGCTACATTGTCATTCTGTTTTGTTGGGCGTAGTGTTCAAATGTTTTCCTCGTATACTTTACAGGCAGCTGAAGAAGCAGTGAATGTCTTCTATCATTACACATATGAAGGGAGCGTGGACATAGATTCAGTTACTGATCCTGCCATGAAAGCGTCAATTCTAGCACAGATCAATCATTTTGGGCAGACACCTAAGCAACTATTTCAAAAGTCCCATCCGAAAAGACGGCTTGACAAGAAGCTTCCTCCTCATCCTCTTAAGCATTCCACTCATCTTGTTCCACGCGAAATACGCAAGACTTCATCCTCCATAACTCAGATTCTTACTTTCCACGATAAAATTCTGGTGGCTGGAGCGAATACTTTGCTTAAACCTAAAACATATGCCAAATATGTTGCATGGGGTTTTCCAGACCGAAGCTTGAGATTTTTGAGCTATGACCAAGACAGACTTCTCTCCTCACACGAGAACCTTCATGGAGGTAACCAGATCCAGTGTGCTGGTCTGAGTCATGATGGCCAAATTTTGGTCACTGGGGCGGATGATGGTCTGGTTTCTGTTTGGAGAATCAGTAACCACGGTCCCCGCGATGTTCGACGTCTGCAGTTGGAGAAGGCACTTTGTGCGCACACAGCCAGAATCTCATGCCTCCATGTCAGTCAGCCATACATGCTAATTGTGAGTGGATCCGATGACTGTACCGTTATTATATGGGATCTCAGCTCCTTCTCCTTTGTTAGGCAGCTCCCAGAATTTCCCGCTCCTGTGTCAGCAATTTATGTGAATGACTTGACCGGGGAGATTCTAACGGCTGCCGGAATCCTACTTGCTGTTTGGAGCATAAATGGAGACTGCCTCGCGGTTGTGAACACGTCCCAACTGCCATCCGATTCCATTCTCTCCGTGACAAGCTGCACATTTTCCGATTGGCAAGACACGAGTTGGTATGTCACAGGTCATCAGAGTGGCGCTGTTAAGGTGTGGCATATGGTGTACTGGACCGACTTGGAGAGTACCCAAAGCAAGCAAGCGAGTAGCGGGATGGGAGTGTTGAATTTGGGCGGCAAGGTACCCGAATACAGGTTGTTACTCCACAAGATACTAAAATTCCACAAGCATCCGGTTACAGCCCTTCACCCAACGAGCGACCTGAAGCAATTACTGAGCGGAGATTCTGGTGGGCACTTGACGTCATGGACACTACCAGATGAGAGCGTGCGAAATTCATTCAATCAGGGGTGATTATTAGGAGAAAAACAAGGTTGTCATCATTAAGTTGAGCTCTCGAGTGCATTTACTAACTTATCGTGGAAACCATGTTGTGGGTTTTGGCGAGTCCATCCTTGTCCAGGAGAGGACGGGTCGTGTAACATCGAGAAAGCAAATCAAGACAACAGGGCTCGCCCGGGATTAAAACAGGTAATGCTTCTAACAAATGCCATAAACCTACAATATAGCTCGAGGTTGTACCAAAATATATGCACAAGGTCAAGTCATGACTCATGCGTCTGATTGAATTTTTTTTATGAGCCGTGCTGTTGTATCTTTTGGAGGGAATGGTCGGGAAGAGACGTTTTTGGGGGTGGTGTTGGACCGTATTAGGTTATTTTTGATGTAAATAGAGATGAAAGTAACTAACAGTTTGTAATAGAGTTGTTGTATAGTGGAACAGTGTCCAGTTAGTTTTCGGAAAAAAGTCCATGGACAGTAAATTGGTCAGAGTGATTTCATTTTAAGATGGTTCTTTTTCAAAAAATTTGTTCTTGTTAGCATAGTGCAGCTTCTGGCTCTTGCACTCGTTTCCCATATCGTGTTGTGAAATGTAGATTCGTGAAGTGTAGGTTCGATTTGTTAGCATCGTCTCACTCTTGATCTTCTGTGTTGATTTCCGAAAGTATTTGCAGAGACGAAAGAGACCTTTTACAGGTATTGGTAGTTTAAAATTGACATGAACTGTTGCTGTTAGTGCAAGAATGCAAATTTTTGCTGGCATTTCGGGTTTAGAGTTCAGGCTGATTTTTCCAGGATCGGGTTGGAAAAGCCTAAACTGGTCTTTTCTCTGTGACCTGAACTGGCAAAATGCAGATCGGGTTTCGGGTGCCTTCCGGTTCGGGCTAAATTGCCGGTTGCACTGTGTATGATTTCTTTTTGTTTTGGTAAGAGAAATGGGCAGAGGTTCTGCATTTTGGTTCTGGAAGATCCTTTTGAACTTGTTAGTTTATAATGAACTCAATGGCTTTTCTGTAATATCTCTACTCAAAAATGAACTGTTACCTTCTCTTTTTTCCTTTGAAATGCCAAAATACATTACAGTTAAGTTCATGTCTATCAGTTCAGGCCATATTTGAAGCTTGTTTGGCAACACTATTGCAAAAATGTGATCCACTTGAAATGAGTTACATTATGGTTAAAGCAAAAGCTATCACATTTGCAAGTTTGTTACGAACATAGTATTTTGCACTAAGTGGCAAGACACGATAGTCTTGATGAAATTTCCCGTTTTCTACATTTTTGGGTCGGGATTTCATGTACCGTCGCATTCAGACGAAATTGCCATCCCTACTATCCAACCCTACACTTCGATGATGCACAAGTTTTCATCGTGCTATTTTTTGTCAATTCTAATATTGTTCACCACTTAAGAGACAAGTTAAGACCGACAACAATTAAATACAAAACACGAGTTTTTCGTCCGACCCGTTTTAGACCCACGACCCGTTTTGCTAGAATCTTGGGAAGAAAACGCATCATATCACGCAACAAAGAGACTGCGACGAGCAACGTTCAATTCCTCAAATCTCCTGAAATTTAACTTTGATAATCGTTTTCGTCGTCTCTTCCACAAACAATCTTGACATGCACCACCGGACTCGGATTCGGACTCGGACTCGTCTCTCTCGCATGTACACTGTAAATGTAATGGCTGCTACTGCTACTACTACTACTGTTCCTTCATCTTCCATGCTCAACAAAATCCCCAGACTGACCCAATTTCACGTCACTGCCTCTTCGTCTCTCAAAGACGCTTGCAAGCGAGGAAGTCTCAAACTTGCTTTCGAATCGCTCGCCACCATCTTCGCCGATCGAAATTCGCAGCCCGGTGCTGCTTATGGGCCGGTTCTTGAGCTCTGCGCGAGCAAGAAAGCTCTGTCTCAAGGCCAGCAAGTCCATGCCCACTTGATCAAATCGTATGTTGCTTGTGATTCCGAGTTTCTGAGTACTAAGCTTGTGTTCATGTACGGCAAGTGCGGTTCTCTGTGGGATGCAGAGAAGGTGTTCGACGAAATGCCTCAAAGAAGTGTTTTCACTTGGAATGCGATGATTGGTGCTTGTGTTACGAATGGAGAGCATTTTGGAGCGCTTGAGCTGTATAGGGATATGCGGGTTTCGGGAGTTTCTGTTGATGCCTATACTTTGCCTTGTGTGCTCAAGGCGTGCGGTGCTGTAAGGGATGTTCGGTTTGGAGCTCAGGTTCATGGTTTTGTGATCAAATCTGGATACATTTCTACAGTGTTTGTTGTGAATTCACTTGTGGCTTTGTATGCAAAGTGCGAAGATCTCGACAAGGCGAGGCAGTTGTTTGATGGTATGATCGTAAAAGGGGATGTTGTGTCGTGGAATTCGATCATTTCGGCTTGTATTGCAAAGGGTCGGTCCCAAGAGGCATTGAGACTCTTTAGAGATATGCAGAAAACAGGTTGTGCTATGAACTCGTATACTTATGTTGCTGCTCTTCAAGCTTGTGACAATCCGTCTTTCAGGAAATTGGGTATGGAGATTCATGCTGCTATGTTGAAAAGTACTGGTAACGATTTTGATGCATATATGGCCAATGCTTTGGTATCCATGTATGTGAGATGTGGTAATATGGATGAAGCTGCAAGACTTTTTCGTAATATGGATAAGAAAGATATTATATCGTGGAATTCTATGCTCTCTGGATTTGTCCAAAATGGTCAGTATGGTAAAGCCTTGAAGTTCTTCAATTATATGCAGGGTGCTGGTCAAAGGCCTGACCAGGTTTCAATAACAAGCATTGTGGCAGCATCCGGTCGGTTAGGAAATCTATTGAATGGTATGGAATTACATGCTTATGCCGTAAAAACTGGATTGGATTCTAATTTGCAGGTAGGAAATACTCTTATAGATATGTATGCAAAGTGTTGTTGCATAAACTACATGGGCAGTGTTTTTGAAAGGATGCGTGAAAAGGATTGTATTTCTTGGACAACAATTATTGCTTGCTATGCTCAGAACAATGGTTACGCTGAATCCTTAGAATTGTTTAGGAAGGCGCAAACTGGAGGCATATACATTGATGCTATGATGATTGGTAGCATGCTGTCGATCTGTAGTGGGCTGAAATCTGTATCCTATGTAAAACAAATTCAAGGTTATATTACGAGGAGAGGGTTATATGATCTTATGCTACAGAATTCACTTGTTGATGTATATGGAGACTGTGGTAATGTAGATTATGCGGCTCGAGTGTTTGAATCGATCGAATTCAAAGATGTTGTGTCGTGGACGAGCATGATATCTAGTTATGTGGAGAACGGGATGGCGAATGAGGCTCTTCGGCTATGTTGCTTAATGAAAGAAGCTGGTATAGAGCCTGATTTTGTAGCTCTAGTGACTACACTCTCAGCAGTCGCTAGTTTGTCGGCTTTGAAGAAGGGAAAAGAAATTCATGGCTTCCTAGTTAGGAAGGGTTTCGTCTTTGAGGGGTACGTTGGGAGCTCTCTTCTTGATATGTATGCTCGCTGTGGAACAATAGAGAGTGTATACAAGATATTTGATTGTATTAGAAACAAAGATCTCTGTCTTTGGACTACAATGATCAATGCAAATGGAATGCATGGTCGTGGCAGGGAAGCCATCGATGTATTTAACAGAATGGTGCTTGAAAACCTTGTTCCGGATCATGTTACTTTTTTGGCACTTCTGAATGCATGCAGCCATTCAGGATTGATTGATGAAGGAATAAGGTTTTTGGAAAGTATGAGATGTGTGTATCAATTGGAGCCATGGCCAGAACACTATGCTTGTCTTGTTGACCTTCTTGGACGTGCTAATCGCATAGAAGAGGCATACCAATTTGTGAAAAGCATGCCGGTTGATCCAACTGCTGAAGTCTGGTGCGCTCTCCTTGGGGCTTGTCGGGTTCACTCAAATGAAAAAATAGGCGAAATTGCTGCACAAAAGCTTGTAGAATTGGATTCGGAGAACCCGGGACATTATGTGCTAGTGTCTAATGTCTTTGCTGCAAATGGACGATGGAAAGATGTTGAAGAAGTGAGAATGAAAATGAGGGGTAGTGGGTTGAAGAAGAGTCCAGGATGTAGCTGGATTGAGGTTAGGAATAAGGTTCACACGTTCATGGCAAGAGACAAATCTCATCCCGAATCTAGCAAGATTTACCAAAAATTGGAGCAAGTAATTGACAAGTTGGAGAAGGATGGAGGTTATGTAGCGCAAACCAAGTTCGTTTTGCACAATTTGGAGGAAGAAGAGAAAGTCAGGATACTCTATGTACATAGTGAAAGGCTGGCCATCGCGTATGGCCTGCTCGAAACCCCCGAGGAAACCCCTATTCGGATTACAAAAAACCTTCGGGTTTGCGGTGATTGCCATACTTTTTGTAAGCTAGTTTCGAAATTCTTCGAACGAAAACTCATTGTGAGGGATGCTAACAGATTTCATCACTTTGAGAATGGGATATGTTCTTGTGGGGATTTTTGGTGATGATTCAAGATTATGTCGAAATATGTCAATACTCTCGAAATTTATTGCTTATCCTGACAATCATTTGAAGTTCAAAGCGCGCAATGTATCTGATAACTATTCAAGAGCTTCTGTTTCAGGATGATTTTGGATGAAGATGATCTCGGCTTTGCGATAATGGAGGAAGAAAAGGCGCAAACTATGTAAGTACATAAAACTATACATTACTAATGTTATGAGTCATTTGTTTCGAATCGAATTCCATAGTTGGTTCCTCATGTTTGCTTCTTATTCATCTGCAATTCATTCTTGTTCTCTATATTTTTCTTGCATAATTATCAAGTATCTACATGATGACATATTTTATATGGTGTTACATTACAACATAGGATTGGTCTTTTGGCCCAATGCCCCAATATCATGTGGTGGGGCTTGAAGTAGAGATTCAAATTTTCTTTGGAGTACATGAGAGTATTATTATAAATTTATAATAGACTCGCTGATGGTTGAAGACAATGATAGAGTCTTTTTGTTTTTTGGGTTTTTCACTCTTGGATATAGTTAGGATCTCATCATATAGTGCCAAAATTGGTTATTCCAAAGACAAGTGAGAGCAGATCTCTGGCTCTCTGAACACATACCAATTACTGCTAGCTAGGGACTGGTGCTGGATTGTTTTTTACTCTGAGCATCTTTTGTTTTACATCATTCCAAGAGAAAAGTGAAAAAAATAAATTGTGTAAGGCTCTGCATGTGTGCTCAGCCTAGTATGAGGCTAGATGAATTTGTTGAACTACCCCCACCCGACCCGTCCCGACCCGGTCTGAGCCGAGCAAAATTTGATTGAGACGAAATTCTAAGAGTTTGCATTTTTTTATTTTTTATTTCTTTGGACTCCGGGCAAATTTGTCGATATTTCCGATTTAATCTTCTTTGTTCCTAGCCTAGAAGTTCCATAAGAATAAAGAAAATGGAGATTCCCTTCCTGCATAATCCATTAGTTTAGGGTAGGAGAAATTATCATACGAAGTGCCCTTTAAGCTAACATGTGTCCTAGTAACATGTGTTTTGGGTTATTTTCAGACATCTATTAGTTGTTTACAACATATTAGTCAATAGAGTTTCAAACGGTTATTGGTGCGTAAAAAACTCACATTCCTCCCCTGAAAAAACAGAACACGATAGACATAAAATTGCTTAATTCAAATAGCAGATATTTGTTGGTTTGGAATAACTTTTGGGTACATGAAATACGTTATTTCGTTGGGAAGTGACTGAGGCATGCATATATGGTACATGTACGAGTGGATACTGAACTTTTTTGGGTGGATACTAGACATTTACTGATCCGTAAAATAAAAGTAATTTGTATTTATAGCCGTTAATTTGTACCAAAAAAATATATAGGCACATGAAAATAGTCATTTCCCTAAACAAAAACTTGTGTGAAAAAGACTGACCAACATTTCTTTCAAACTAATTAGGGTTTGAAACTGTACAAATATGGGTTGGGCCCTATGTTTGCACAGACTCTGATCTGATCTGCTCTGCTCAGCTCATTTACATTCAATTCTTGGTCTCTCTCTCATTCACGAGTTGTTTATTGTACCCATATAGTAGCCTGTCTCATGCTTTTAGACTACTGCTTCACCTAGCTAGCTAGCTACTGTGTTTATAACCAGCATATCACAGCTGTAACCAGTTTTGAGTTTCTGATAACTGATAAAGTGTTTGAGCATACACATCTTGCAATTGTGTCATGTTCGTGTTTGACCTCCAAAACACGCACGTTTAGTTAGTCAGTGCTGTGACACACGACATACACATTCTGGTTCTGTTGTCCATTTAGTTACCGTGTTGAATGCGTAGTGTTTCGTGTGTGTTTATAAACATGTCGGGTTTGTGTCAAACAACCTTCGACACGACACGCAAATTGTAAGTTCTAATCACAGCCCTATTTCCCAGCATTCATTTCAACCCCAGGATTTGTCTTTCCACCTAAATCTAAGCATCAGGGTGAGGCTGTGAGCCTGTGACCACAGCTTTGTCATTCATGAATTCTGGTTCTGCCTGATATTTCAGTTTCTCGATGTGGTTGGGTATTTATAATGGAATTGACAACTGAATCTGAAATAACACAACCAAAACTAAGTATTGAGTTTTTACTCTTTGTTATTTGATTTTTTATTTTATATAATGACTTGGTACTTATACTTCTGTTTTGTTTTGTTTTGTATTTGATATATTTTAAATATTGCATGGATATTAATTAGAATGTATTATGGACAAATTTTGCATTTCTTTGAAACCCAGGTGATTTACACATAATTTTTGTAAATGTTAGAAATCATAATTTGAAAGTTGGTTGAATTTATAAGTTTGCATATATACTTGGGATTGTTACTTATGTTTACATTTACATATTAATTAAAAATTTAAAACTTAAACCACTTAGTTTATTTTTTTGAAAGTAATAAACCACTTAGTTAATTGCATTTACATTGCTAAGACGGTTGATTAAACTAATTAATGTATGATAAATTCAGATTCAGTGTAGTTAGATGTAAAGAATAGCCTATAAATAACAGTTTATAGTGTGTAAATAGTTGTCGAACGAGTTTCAAACATTAGAAAGAGAAAATGGTTGAAAGCACACATTTATTAGTGCGCGGTATATTTGATATTTTGCGTAAAACACATGCACGAAAACCACGTGAATTTCGAGTTTTCATTTATTTATTTTTGTCAAACTCAGCTGTTAATCTGAGTGATGAGTAATGGAACAAGAACCTTATAGTTTATTTTATTATTTATGCAAAACCTTATAGTTTATGTATGTTTGTTGTTAATTAGTACATAGAGCCCTATGCAGACTTAACTACACTGAGCAGTGAAAACTGAAATGTGTAGGAGAAGCAGAGCTCAGTTATATTTGAGCCACCTGTGACCATTACTCATTATGCATCTACTGCATGCCTATGCCTTAGACCTTCTCAACACCTATATGTCCTCTCATCTCTTCAATTCTTCCACCAACCTAAACCATATTTAACTTGTAGTGGCTATGCTTATTTTCATATCTATCTGCTTCATTAATAGTCCATATTGAATTCAAAATCTCCTATATATAACCCAATCCCAGCTGCTTGGTCACTGTGTCTCTGTGTGTTCCATCCACAATCTTGTTTCCTTGTATATATTAGGGTTTCTTTGTTCATATATGTATGTGGTTTAGCTTCTTCTTTAGCCTTTTTTTAAGCTTATAATTTCTCTTTTTCTTTCTTATTTAATTCATAAACCATGAAAATGTCATTTATATTTATATTTTTTATTTTCCTTTCTCTTCACACAAAAATCTATTCCTTACTCGATCTGCTTTAGAGTTAATTTTTTTTCATGATAAATTTATTATATATATATATATATATATATTGTTGGAATATAATATTAAAACTGTAAAAGTGGGGACTTGAATTAGTTTTCTAACATGGTATCAGGGCCTGTGTGACTTAAAAGTCACAAGTTCCCTGCTATCTCTCTTCGATCCACCCGTAAAATTATAACGAGAATAAGCTCCTTACTATCTCGTCTCGGTCCACCCGCATAGTTATAACGGGAATGAGCTCTCTATCTATTGATGTCAATTCGTGACATGTCAAACTCTTGTAGGCTTAATTGAGTCTTAGTCATTAACTCCGTTATAGAAATTCTTTATCTTGTATATTTACATGCCTCCCTTTCTTCTCCAGCTCAAAAGAAAGTAACCAGTTCATGTGGGTACTTTGTCTCCTTTTTCTCTACATGGAAAACCCTATTATACCATGTTTTTGGATTCATAAATATGATCTTGCTAGGGCCACATCTCTTCTTTCTTCTTTTATTTCCAAGAATGTGATAAAATGTGCAGTGCAATGAACACAGTTGACATGTAGTATACATATTTGTGTGAGACATACAAAAGAGGAAGAGGAAGAAGAAGAGCATGTCCCCAAGGGAACAAGTGAAGCTGCCAGCATGATCTAGCTAGCTCTCTCTGGTTAGGTTAAGCTCTCAAAACTGTTAAAAGCAAAAAAAGAGCCCTAACCCTAGCTAGGTCATGCTCTGACAGCCTCACTCCTTCCTCTTTGGGGACCCCCCAAAATATGCCTCTCATATCATTTTCAACACAAAAGTATTAACTGTTGTAAGTATATTCCTTTCCATTCTATAATTATTTTATTTTTGTTTTTTTGCTTGTCTCTCCTTTTGAAAGGCCATGCTTGAGGAGGTGCCTAGCATGCACTTGACTAACTTTCTCTTTTCAACTTTTAAATCTTGCTTTTGTTTTTCTTATATGTGTTTATTCATTGACAACTAACCTAGGAGAGCCATGTTTTGCTTTAGCTCTCTTTCACTTGTTGCATAAAGTGGTGATGTGCTGGTGGTGGGTGGGTATGTATCAAAATGCTCTTTTTCTTTGTATCTCATATTATATATGTTATCAAATGGTAGCATATTCCCGCTCAACACACCTTTGGAGAGAGTGATGAGTTTTAACTGTAACTTACCCTCGAATGAGGATTAGTCTAAGTATGATAAAATGACTTAAAGATGCCAACTGCGACTGTGAGTTTACAGGCCCGCTCAAGTACCTCATGATTTAGACCGAAAAAAAGGTAGCTTATTGTATATTAATATTTTAGACTAAACCAATGGATTATGAGTAAACATCACCTATTTTATCTCCTTTCAACACATTGGTGAACTTTCAATTTGGATTGTGTTTTCCATTTTAGGGGACCTTGACAAGGGGTGACTCTGCATCCAACTACAGAGAGGTTGTCAATCTGAAACTGAATCCGCATGCACTCGAAAGCGTTCGATCCAATTTGATCGACTTTCGAATCGGGACAGATTTATCTTGTGAAATTTCAGATTGGACCGAATAAAATCGAACTGGGAAAATCTGGATGATTCATCACAGAAAGTGCATATAATACAAAAAAGGAAGCAACACAGAAAGTGAGAGAGTCACATGATCATGTTGTTACATTACATTTGTTAGGTTTGAGATAGATGAGATGGTTCCACACAAAACAGAGGCAGAGACACAGTTCCCTTTTCTGCTACAATATATAAATATATTATATAGAGATAGAGGTGTATGTATTGGTCATGGTCCCCCCAATATATATATATTAACTCCTTGTGTGCTTGTTTTTGGGTTCCTACATGATGTTTACAAAAGATATAAAGTTCATGTCTCTCTTTGGCTTCTAGGTTAAATTTGCTAATGCACAAAGCTATATATATATATATATATATATATATATATATATATAGCTTTATATTGTGATCTGTGACTGTGAGCAATGAGACTTTTCTTTACTTTGTCTTCAAGTGCATGGGGTTGGTGGTGGTGGTGGTGGTGTGGCCAGCATGATAATATTTAATTTGTCTTACTTTGGAGTTTGGACCACACCCAATTGTGCCATCTGTCTTATTACTCATTTTATTTATTAACTTTTAATTCATCAAATAAATTACAAGTTTTAATTAACATTACAATAAAAAGCTGCTCTCTAATTAGTTTAATGAGTTTTTGTCATGCTAATAAGCGTTTTGTTTTAAGTTTTGGACAAATTTTTCGGTGTTCATATGAAAAATCTCATTCGAGAATGAAGAGCATGATGACTAACATGGTGAAGGACAATTTGACCATCTCGAACATCACTTACACAAGTTGGCTGAAGGCTCAAACTGATTTTGTGCCGGAAAAGTGTCAAGCGGTTGAGGGTGTTTTGAATAGAAAAATAAGCGGTGGGGTGCCGACGACGGAGCAGAGGACTTGGTCTCAGCCTCCTCAGGGCCGCCTCAAGCTTAGAGTAGATGGAGTAATTGTCTTGTCGGGACGACTCGAAGAAAGGTGGGTAGTTTGGGAGTTTATGAACTAGTGTTGGGATGGTGAGCGACGTTTATAGCTAAAAGAGGAGACATCGTCGATTTTGAGGTGCAAAGTTGGATTGTGGAGTGAGTTTGGAAAGAGCCTATAATTAAGTTTCACACGCTTTAAATTGTTTAAGCTCTACAAGCTAAATGTGAAATGAATACACTAACAAAAAAAACTTTTATTTATTTATTTAAACTACTTGCTCTCTTGCTTTCAAAAAAAAAAAAAAAAACAATTTCTTTCTTTAACCTTAAATTTTTTTATTTAAACTCCTTGCTTTTTTGTTTTAAAAAAAAAAAAAAAAAACTACTTGCTCTCTTTAACCTAAAATGAATACTACAAGTACAAGCATTTCAAAATGTTATCCTATAATTTTACTACTAATTAATTAGTTGCAGTAACAAACATCATGAAAAGAAAAAAAGAAAAAAAAAAAAAAAAACTCATTTGAAAATATTTATGTTATCTTCTTTTGCTAGCTCTTTTCTTGACACTGCCTCCACTCATCTTCCTCTCTATTTATATCTCCCCTCTCCTCTCTTTCTCTACCATTATCACTTCAATCTCTCTCTATTTCTCTCTCAATACCTCACTCTCTCTTCTCTTTCAGAAACCATCCTCAGCTTGGCTTCAACTATTGCAATATTATCATTGTGACCACTATCAGTTGAAGCTGCCAGCATGATCTAAACTTCCCTCCTCGTCAAGGAAAGATCGGATCATGTGGCAACTTCACCTGTTGTTGGGGTTCACAATAAAAACAACCTCGGATTATGTGACAACTTCATCTTTTGTTGGGGTTCACGATCGAAAATTCTATGAAATTTTGTACACAATATATAAGTTCTACAACATTTCCTCCTCTTACTCACTTCTTGTTGTTTTTTTTATAATGTTATTACATATTATAATAATTATTATTATATATGCAATGCCCATATGTGTTTTCATTGTGTAGGATGTGGAACTATCACTATATTCAACCCCTTTGCATTTCAATGAAAGGAACAAGGTGAAGTTTTCAAGTATGTAAACTTTTTTTTTATTGTTAAGGATTGCTTTCTTAATATTTTTATTTTGTTCCATAAGGGTATCTCTAGTTGAATTTTTTTCTCAATACGCGAAGACTATTCTTCCTCAGACGATTTTAAAAGCGTTACTCTCACTCTCACATCAGCCTGGTACATTCAAGACGAAAATTCACCAAGTCATGCCCAAGTTTAATTATGCATCTTGATTGGATGATGCACAATATATATGTTTGTTTTGTTGTAAAATTACAATTTAGTATTGTGAGTAATGCATTAATAAATTCAAAAGTATGTGTACATACATGTAGCATCTCCAATTTACTTTTGTTGTGTTTTGTGTCTTAATTATGGTGCAATGCAGGAAGAGGAATCTTATAACATGTTTATTGTTAGGGTTTAGAGTGACACCATCTGCTGTCAATATCTGTTTTGCTGCTTTTTAGACCCCATCTTATCTCTACTTCTCTTGCTATATTCAACTTTTTTTTTTTTCTTTCTAAATTATATTTATATTTCTTACTTGCACAATTCTTATTGGTTCATCGTGCATAGATTTCTACAACATACACTAAATAAGTAATTAGTGGCACAAAGTTTTTATTAAGATTTTAAAATAAAAGAGCATGTTTGAATTTTTGAATTTAATTTGAAATATAAAAAAATAAATCAGAAATAATTTTTGAGAGATAATGATATTTAAATGTTAGGAATTGTTATTATCATATTGTATATATATAGGGATTGAGGATCTTAAGCCAAATTTTTTTTGGCTTAGGCTAAGCCATTAATGAGGTGATGACACCTCA